>JARHVA010003911.1:1207500-1445000 GCA_037957365.1 Torreya grandis
AGTCTAAATTTGGAGGAGATTTGAACAATCTGCTTTAGTAGGGTGTAACTTGTGTTGCTAACAATTCCATCTTTCACCATTTCCTCTGCATCCAACCTTAGCCTTTATACCTTTAATCTCCACCCTTTCCTTTTGATCATAGAGTCTAAATGAGATTTAGGTGTTACAATCAGGTGAGTCAACTATCTCCACAAGTTGAAGGGGACTCATGTCACATTAGAGACAACCACCTCCTTTGAGTGGACTTCCCTCCTAAAGGGAGATTGATAAATCTTTGGCACAACCAAGGAGAAGATGACTTTGAAAGATGGAATAATTTCCCATGATTATGCCAAAATAAATCATGATTGAGAATGCCTTCCTTGTTCTTCCAAGCCAACTAAGAATGAGATGAAGAGAGCTAAAAACCCTTTGAAAAACACCCATTTGCATGATGCCCAAGAATATTACAATGAAAACATCTCAAGGGAATGCCTTCGTATTTAAGAAATTGATTTCAAGAACCACGAGAAGAGACCAAATTAGCCAAATGAAATAGTGGTTTAGAAAGGTCAATAATGGTACAAGCTCTCACAAATCTACCTCCCAAAGACTTTTCATTAATTCTCACAAAAGAGCCAACATGACTGGCCAATAATTTGATGTTTTTCTCTTTTTGCATAATGGGCGAAAGGTTATAAAATCTGATCCATATAAGAGATACCGATATTTATGCATTTTTAGGGTCAAAAAAGGACAACCAAGGAAAAAAAAAAACACCAAAGTTACTAAAGAATCATGGTCCTGAAGACCACACAAAGTATTGATCTAAAGGGCTTTAGAAGACTTCTTGGAAAAAAACCATGACTAAGCATAGATAAGGACAGAGCAACAATGGTGCTCCAAACTGTCAAGGCTCAATTGGCCACAAACTAACTAGCAAGATAGGAGAGTCAACACATTTTCCAAAAAAACATATGCTTCTGAAATCTAATTCCATTCCTTGAATACCCAAATCCAATTAAACTAGCTACGGAGACTCCTCTGAGATGAACACAGGGACATCCCCAATTAATAAATAAGAAGGAACCATAACATGAGTGGAAGGATTAAAAATACCCTTACCCCCAGAGGTTTGATATTTAGTCTTTGGAAATCTAGGAGTGTAAACTAAGGTGGGCTCAGCGACAGAAGGGGTAAATGAAAGCAAGGACTTATAAAACTCCCCACAATTGTGAAAAGGATTCCTATTATTATTGAAATTGACAAAAAACATTTATTCTCGAGGGTTTTTCCCTTGAAACCATCAGGTGGTGGTTTGGCAATAGTAGGACCAAGGAGAGGAAGGGTCAAACCCAAAGTTTCAAAGCTACTACCAAGAAAAAAAACACTACTATGTTCCTTTGTTGGAAAACATTAAGCCCTTCTTAGCTCCAACGACTCCTTCACCATCAACGTCAATATTGCATACCCTATAGGGTTCAAAAATAAAATTGCTACATCAACCAACAAAATTTATATTAAAAAATAGAAAATATTAATATAAAGAATATTATAAATTGATTATAAAATTAATTAATTTGCACTCTAATCATTTAAATTGTAAATATAAAACCACTTTTCCATATTACAAATTGAGTAACATTTTAAAATATTAAAAAGAAAAATAAAATTAAAATTTTATATTTAAAAATATAAAATTTCTATAATTATTAAAAAATATAAAATATAAAACTTTATAATTACAATTATTTAAGAAAATTAAAATTAAAAATTAAAAATATATATAACAGTAATAATAAATAGATAAAATTTTATAAAAATAAATAAATAAAATTTTAAACTTAAAAAATATTTATAAAAACTAAAATCTATATTTAAAAAACGTATATTAACAATCAATAATTTTGATTATTCCCATACAACTATATGCTACATACTCTTTTTATCTTTTTGGGATGATGCACAACTCACTTCACTTCCCATAAAGTTCCCACATGTAAATACTTTACAAACGTTTGTAAATTATGCGGGAGAAGATCCACCATTCTCAATAACGATTCCAAAAACACATTGAAACTACCAATTGGGGCTCTTGAAAGCACTCTACCTCGCCTTGGCTGTCGCAGGTCACATGTTCGACCCTCGTTGCATCGAAAATCTTCTTGGGAACTACATGAATAGTACTCTAAACAAACATCCTTGATGGAAGTATTTTAATGTGATGAATTCCTCATAAAATGTGTACCATACACAACAAACGCCAAGTCATTTTACTTTCACTTTTGAGAGGGTTATACATGCATCTCTTTTGTTCCTTCATTTTGAACACACTTTTTTCATTTACTAAATGAGGATCTATGAAAGTGACAGATTATGCCTGCCTTCTAAACTGGAAATCATGAAAAATAACTTTGCACACCTTTGTGCTCCTGTGAGCCACATAGTATTTTATTTTTCAAATTATCTACACTTTTGTCTTCCTGACCTTGAAAATGAAACACAGATGAAGGATTCATCAATTCATAATAACATACTCCCAACCTACAGATATATACCCTATTGATTGATGAGTCTACCTTGGTCTCTGCCCTCCTTTCACACCTTCTATACACAAACAGGCTTCTAGCTCTCCGCATTCTGACAAAATATAACATGATGTGCATGGTATCATCCATTTTTTTACATGTAAATGGTAGTCTTTGTATTAAGTTTAAACTTTAAAATTAGATTTTGAAATTCGTAGACTCTTAATTTAGTTTAAATTTTAAATTTAGTTTTAGTTTTTCTTCCATTGAAATCTTATTTTTTATATAGATTAGGTGTAGAGAGTGCTTTTTCAACTTAATGCCAAGAATTGAGGGGTATTCATTCTGTTAAATTTATCCAAGGAATGATCATGTTCTTATCCCTTTGTAGTATCTCCTGAGATTTGTACTTTGGTAGATGGTTATGTAATACCTTTTACGCCATTATCCTTACCATTAAACTACAACCCATTGTAAATTATGAATACTGATTAGGATGATGGTTGTCCAAAATTTGGTTTACCCCATGTTAATTATTAGCTTTAATATATCCTCTTAGGATGCAGTCCCATGGAGGGGGTTTGGCTCCTATTTTTAATGTGATATTGGTTCCATGAAATTTAATCATATAATTACATAAATAAAATGTTTTTTGCTTGGAAAATATAAGCCCTACAGTTTCAGCCTTTGTTGGAAAGGGGCAGGGCCTAAATTTGACAAGTGATCTTGTTTGGCATTAAAAAAAATGATGATAGTTATTTATACAAAATCTAAACTTAAAATAAACTATAAAACTAATTCCTAATCTAAACCAAATTCAATCTCAAATTGAACAAAGTAAAGGGAAGAAGAGAAACAATACCTTCACTTACCAAGTGAATATCTCATTTGTTGAGTGGATTTGCTAATGCTTGTAATGGATTCTGAATGTTTTAGGATTCGTGTAAGATTTTGATAGCATGTACCTATGTTTGATTGTAAGGATGATAGAGTTTTTTTCCAATTTTTTTAGACGTAAGGTGTCTCAATAAAGGAATGAATGCTGAATATATGAATTTTTATTTTGGGGGTGGGGAACGGGTGAATGGTTGAGATTCACTTAATCAAATTTGAAAACTTCAAGTTTGGATAAAACTTGATCAATGAGTTAACTAATTTAGTTTTCATTTGTTGACAAAGTTAATTCATTTATTTCCATTTGATAGAAAAGTTAACTAATTAATTACCAGTTGATGAAAGAGTTAACTTATTGATTTTCATTTGTTGATGGAGTTAAATGATTGGTTTGTATGAGTTTCCATTTTGATCAATGAGTTGACCGAGTGATGACATGGAATGTAACATGGGTGAGGATAATTAATATTTTTTATTTATTTATATTAATTAATTGTGTATGCATGGAACTAATTAGGGATTAATTAATTATTTAATTAATAATATTTATTTATTTATTTATTCATATGGTGTAATAAGTGGGATTAAATAGGGCCATAGTGTAATTAATTAATGTGGTGGTATTAGTACAAGTTAACTAGGATGAACTAATGATAAATTTAGGGTTGCAGAATCAAGGTATATACATTTTCCCCTTTTTAAAAGGGCATTTTGAGTACAAGAAGCAATAGTTTTTCAAGGAATGTACAATGAGAGAATGGGTGAAAGAGGATGCCAATAATGACATTATTTATAGGGAAATGCCACCTCAAGATAGCATGTATGGATGAAAGACAAATGGGCTCTCTAAATGAGAAGAGAGGTTGAAATAGAAGAATTAGGGCTAAAATGAAGGGGTGGATGGATAAATAGGACATGGGTAAAATTGAAGTCATTTCCACCCTATAAAATTTAGTAAATTGAGAATTGGCATATGAAAGGCCTCAAGCAATAATGGTTTGTATCCTAGCACACGGGCACCAAAGTGAGTGAGTGAGGGAGTACAAATGACCAGAGGGAGGTGGTAGACCTATAAGTAATATTTTTGAATTGTGATTTTGAAAAGAAATAATGTATTTATAAGGCAAACATGTATGAGATAGAAATGCTATGGTGTAAAATTTACTCATGGTATTTGTTTCTTCATAAACGATGTTTACGTCTAAAAAAATGACATTTTTAAATGATTAACGATATTGACAAGTTAGTGTTTGCATTAAAGGAGTGTCATTTTTATACATGTAGTGCCATTTTTCTGAAATGACATTTATGATTTATGAGTGCCTTTTTTTAACATGGATTAGTAGTTTATAAAGTATAGTGACATTTTTAAAATGGTGGAAAAAATGAATAGATATGCTTTGTGTTGTGTGATTGCATGAGAGTTTGTTAGTGATTGTAGCTCGAGAGAGGTGGTTAGTGGTGTTGATACTAGTGAGAGAAATCAATGCATATGATTATGGGTTGTTAGAGGTAGTGGGGATATATTACATAGCTAGGATGCTAGAGATTTAGGTAGATGGAGTCCCACTGATAATACTAGTAGAGTGATGGAACTCAAAGACTAGTACATTTCATCTACTAACTAGAGAGATGGAATTGACATTAGAGGGCATATGGAGGATCCTACATATCCCACTATAATGGAATATGGTATACTAGATGGATACAATACCCCAAGAAGCAATGAGGAGGGTGGAAGATCAAGATGATATTCCATTACGGGGGTTAATGGTGGATTTGGATGCATGTTTGACCAAGGGGTTAATAGATAAAATGCCACTGCTATTGATGGTGATTGTCAGTGGCATATTATTGCATAATAATATGGGGATGTATTTTATTATGGGCCTAAAAATGTAGTAGCATATATCGTGTAAGAGGGTATGGTATTTGCATGGGGCCCATATATACTAACACAATTATATAGAGATATACATACAGTTGCCTACATGGGTTAAAAGTATTGATGCAGTGACTCTTCTCATAGCCATTAAACATCAAGAGGGGAGGAAATGGCAAAGGGTAGATGAGGATCCTATGGTCTATTGTTTGGATATTTTCATAAGCAAACAATAATGACATCTAGGATATCTAAGATATTATCAAAGGGCAGTTGATGAGTTGAGACTAAAAGATATCACCTGAAAACCATATAGGAAGATATGGTGGTGGTTGAAGGATTTATACTATATGGGGTATGCTTAGACTACATGTTATATTATTAGAAAATGTAAGTATATCATAGAATGGTATAGAATAGTTAGGATACATAGACAGTTCAACATATAATAGGTATTCCAATAGGCCCACACATATTTACCTAAGCCCATAAAGAGAGGAAATATTGGGGTACATTGATTGACCATATAGTGGTTAACGATAGTTGGACATCCTTACAGTTAGTGTATTGGGATACATGGAGAGGTGTGATAGATGCAAGAGTGGAGGATGGCTATGAGATATGATGGGAGTAGATGAGGCCAATGAGGCTAACGATTGTAGAGAAGAGGCAAAGGACCCTACAAGAGAGGATTCAATGCATTTTGATGGCAAAATCATGGAGGGTTAGACAAGAGAGCATGTGAGGGAGAGGGGTTATGAGGGATGGTGGTAGATTAATTGGATGAGATGACTAAGGAGATGTAATTTGTCATTTGGGTTTGATAGAGATGGAGATAAGAGGAGATGGTGTCTTGCCTTTGAGGTCAATGGACATAGATACAAGAGCAAATGGCACTAGTCCTTCAAGGCTAGTAAAGGATGAACTAATGGAGAACCTTCAGAGGGAGATTAGAGGAAGGTAGGTAGATTTGGTAGGGATGATGAAAGAGGAAGAGAGGATAGAGACTACCTGCTAGGTTTAGTTAGTATCCAAAGATACAAATATTACTTAGCTTAAATCTGATTTATACCAAATGAGTATGAAACTAATGAGGATGTGAGTGGATCTAAAAATGCTATGGAATGAGAGGGATTTATCTTAATCACTACTTAGTCCACAAGGTTTGGGACATGTGTTTGTAAACTTGATGAGAGTAATGAGGGAGGTGAAGTAATACATATACCCAAATGAGTAGGTTTTTCCTATAGAGTAGAGAACAACATCATTCATAGATTGAGTGAGTAGGCAGATGGGGGCATCATCAGTGATGCCATCACCCTCAGACAGATTACCTCCTAGTATAGACCCACCACCAATGAGTCTAACTGCCAAGAGCCATGGTGAGAGACAATAGTTGCAGACTTTATGTTATTTTTGTATATTTCATGGGATGTATGGAATATGTATGTATCTATTTATTTTTTTGGCTTGAGATCTCCCATGTGTCATGTGATGATTGTGTAATGATATTTATGTTTATGGATGTTACTTGGTTTTGAAGATGGATGTTATATGATGTGATGGATATCTTGAAATTAATGCTATATTATTTATAATCACACTTTAGTTAGTGAGCATGAATATTAATTATGTAAAATTAGTTATAATGAATGTTTAGGGATGAATTTTTATGAGTGTTCATGATGTGATGATAAATGTTTCAAATATTGCATTGAATTACAATTATTTGAGCAACTTGATATTTACTATAGAATATGATATGATGCACCACGATGTGGAGAACCATGATGACATTATTGTAATATGCATTAGGAGTGACACAAAAACAAAAAATAAGAAAACACCCAAACAATTAACAATAACAAGCAATTAACAAGAACACACACAAACTAAAAATATATAGATTATGTTTTTTACCTTATCAACTTAAAATCCAAAGATTTGGTGATCGATGATAATGATACCTTTGATTTTATCCAATAAATGATGTATACAAGGCCGTTGGATTGGGAAGAATATATCCCAATAAATTTGTAATGATTTGTGTAAATTTAATCCAAGATTTTAATAGGACTAAGGACAAGACACATATTTTTGGTTTCTTTATCTTTTTATTTTTGGATGTTTTTGGATTTTTGACTAACAACAAGGCTACAAACAAAGGGAAAACTAGTTATAACATCATGGATGGATGTGGTAGTGAATGGAATGGTTGAGGGATTTAGGATGGGATTTATAAGGACAATGTTGCATAATAAATATGTGTTCCATCATCCATGTGCTACTCTGACTCTATGTTATTATGTGCTCTAAATAATATTTGATATACCTAGATATTTACAAAACATGTCTCTATAATTCTTCCATGTCCTTATCAAGGTTAAAATTGGTAATAAGGATGGGCATGATGGTATGGTGGTAGGTATGGTTTAGGATCTCTAGGTTTGAATGGAGTGGAGTTGCCCCCAAGTGTAGGGCACTTGTCAACAATAGGTTTACACATAATGCCAAAAAGTGGTTTTCATCATGGAACTTACCTAAGGTGCCATAAAAATGTTTTTCACCTTTGAATGATTTTTTTTGTCTTTTTTATGTTGTTATGAATTTTTTGAATATGTGTGTGTGTTTGTGTGTGTGTGTTTGTTTGTGTGTGTTTGTGTGTGTGTGTGTGTGTGTGTGTGTGTGTGTGTGTGTGTGTGTGTGTGTGTGTGTGTGTGTGTGTGTGTGTGTGTGTGTGTGTGTGTGTGTGTGTGTGTGTGTGTGTGTGTGTGTGTGTGTTTAGTGACAACATTAGATCCTTCAAGCATAAAAGTGCTTGATATGCATGATATGCATGGGTTCATCAAGATAGTATCCATATTTTAAGACCAACTTATAATCTCCTAACCCAAATTTGGTGATAACAACATAGGTACCTATCTAGTTGGGCTCAAACTTGTCTTTCTTTTCATGGTCCTTCTTAGTGTTTATTTGATTTTTTTAAGGAAGATTTCACCAATTTCACTCTCTCTATATTTGATACAGTTTTTTATCTTATTCATAGTTTTTTATATGCTTTCGAATCATCTAGTGAATCGACCTATTTATCATCAACAAGTTCTAATTCATGAATTCATGTAACTCTATATTCTTCATCATCGGTCAGATCTTGTAAGGAGATGCACAAAGAGGGTAGCTTTACCTCAATGGGTAAAATGGATTCAGATCCAAAGATAAAGGAACAAGGTGTTGCCCATGTGGATATGTGGATATTAGTATGTCAATCACATAAGGAAAGATAGAGTTGAGGATGTCAATCTTGACCAATGTCGTTGACAATATTTTTGAGGATTTTGTTGAGAGTCTTATTAAAAGATTCATCTTGGCCATTACATTATGGATAATATGGTGTAGAACACTTATGTTTAATATGCAATTGGTTAAAAATGGCTTTGAATTTTTTTAAAGGACTTATTATTGTCAACAATGGTGGTTGAAGGGATACCATAACAAAAAATAGGGTGATTAATAATGAACTTGGATATTTGTTTTCTATTTACATATGTGAGGAGGTTGGCTTCTACCCATTTGGTAAAATACTCAGTGGTTGTGATTATATGTTTATGGCTATCATAGGAAGAGGAATTTATCTTCATAATGAGGTTAAGCCCCCAAGTAGAGAAGGACAATAGAGTTGTGATAGGGTGCAATGTTTGGGAAGGTGGATGAGGTCTCCATGATTATGATAGGATATACACTTTTTGACATACTTGAAAGTGTATTTATCCATGGTAGGCCATTAGTTTCTTGTTTTGATTAATTTCATTCATAGGACCATGCCAATGGTGTACACTCCATAGATTTTGTCATGAACTTCCTTGATCACTAAATTGGATTATTCCAAAGTTAAACATCTTAACAAGGTAACATCATAATCCATATGATAGAGGGTTATGTAAAGGAAGGTGAAGTGGGAAGCGTCTTGGATAAAGTATTTTATTTTATTTCATGAGAGATCAAGAGGAAGGATGTGGTTGTGGAGATAAGTATAAATGTCATGATACCAAGAGGAATTATGACCAACAACCTCTAAAACCATTTTAAATTTTGGGGCATCATATGTTAAGAACATTATTTTTTTAACCAAAAAACTAAAATTTATTATTATCCTTTCATATCTCAAGGAGAGAACCAATTTTAGCCATGACATCTATAGATTTATTGCTTGCATAAGGTACTTGTTCAAATATGATGTGCTCAAAATATTTCTTTAAGTTATTCTCAGTTTGAAGTGAACCCTTTAGATAAGTGGTTTCAAGGCTTCTCCCTTTAGTTGATAAAATGGGGAAACCCCTTGGGTTATGGGTGACCTTATGTGAGGGGTAAGTCTCCAGAGAGGGCTAGTTACAACTCGTAGATCACCTAAGCTAAACTAATCTAATGCTACAAGGAAAAGGGAAGAAAAAAAAGAATAAACTAAACCTAAGAGCTAAAATGAGGTGATACACCATAAGATTGTGATGTCTTCTACTTGATTAAGCATACACAATAAAGATAAAGGAGCTAATAGCATGCACAACTCAAAATCTTACAACTCTTTTACATAAGTGTTTTTTAGGAAGGCATGGAGCTTGTGATAACACTTAGAAGGGTTAGTAAATGGACTTATAGAGGCTCAAATGGTGAAACTCCATATCTAAACACTACATAAAATTAATATCACACAACCTAAAACCTAAAAATGAGTATTCTCCTAAATAAAGGTGAGATAATTGGAGAAAAAATCAAGGAGAGATCAACTCCTTCACATGATAAGATCAACAACCCTATGAATTCACATAAGATATAGGCATATGAGATTGTAAAATCAGCTCTATTATTCATTCAAAGTGCAAAAAAGTTAGAAATACAAGTCTCTGCAAGGGTACAGTTTTGTTACAATTGGTAGAGGGATACAAAAAAATGCATTTCCATCCCAATTTATAAGAAAATATGCAAGAGAGGAATAATAAATCACTACTCATATACATAAATGTAATTTTTACAACATGTTTTTCTTATTCAAGAGAGAAATACAACTAAAATATTAGGTCATTATGCCTCCTTCAACACCTTCATACCTACCATAATGATGATCCTTTGAATAGATTAGAATACAAGTAGAAGAGAGGGATCTATCTATGTTAAATTTATCTCTTGGAATTCTATATAGAGGATAGGTGTGATCCAAATCTTGTATTTATTGTAATATCTTCTTTAAATCTCTTGTCTTCAGCCTTAACTCACCTCATTTCCACCTCCTTGTGCATGTAAAAAAGGGTTTATACATGTCTGAATTTAAGTTTGACTTGACACCTTAACAACATGCAAGGATCATGATTGACATTAAAATGAAACTCCCATGCCCATATTTCTCCTATGATCATTTACTAGTTGGAGGCATATTCTGACTGTTAGCATTGTTTGAGAAGGCTTCTTATACCTTAAAAATTGATCTCTCACTATCTAAATAGGGTTTTCACACTTTTTAGGAGATGTATTAATGTTTCATAACCTTCATCCTTCCCTTATTTATCTTATCTCACTATTTCAACTAGACTTTGACTCTTTCCTCAATAAAATTCCTTCAAATAACTATTAACTAGATTCTCAACCTTAAGAAGTAGGTCTACAAAAAACTTAGTCTTAATTATCTATTTTTTAGTGGACTTCAAGACATAAAACCACTTGGAATACCTTAATGACATCCTTTATATCTTTATATAAATTTTCAAAACATTTGGATCACTATAACTTGAATTAAGGCACTTTTATCTTCTTTGGAGACTGATTTTCACCATTGTTTACATTCCTATAATGTATTTTTCATTTTTATTTATCCTAAAATAATATATAGACATGAGACCACTTGGAAAATTTATGAAATTCAAATTAGACCTTCAATCCAAATTTCATAGGTTTTGGATATCTAAAACTCAAATTATGGTCTTTTTTGTGCACCTAGGATCTCATAGGCTAGTAAGCATGCCAGTTTTGTAAAAAACATATATTGAGCTTTAGGAGGTTTCAAAATCTCATTATTTTTGATCTATGACTATAAGGAATCCATATAGCCTATCCAATATGTGTTTGTGCTCCATAAACCACAAAAACATCAAAACCTAACCTTTTTTATGACCTACAAGCTCTTTTAGGAAGGGTTTGAGAGTGTCCATGGTGTTTTGGATGAATCCACATGCCTCAGATATTTACCAAATGGCTCAATATGGTTCTTAATACACTAGTGAATTTTTAAAAAATCCATTCTTCACAATGCATAAAAATAAATGATATTGAAATCCAAACCTTGCCTCTATTGAGTTATTTACAAGCAATCTCAAACTTGCAAACAATGGTTCACAGCCATGTTTGAGTATTTTAGTTTCATAACACCTATAATGAATCCTTTATGACCTCATCACACATTTCCAATGGTTTTACAGGCCCATGCCACTCCTCAATGAATATGTCATGTCCTAAAAAATAACTTGTTGGACTTTGTAAAGGAGATTTCAATTAGTTTTGGCCTATTTTGGAATTTTTAAATAGGTATATTCTCCCTAAATACTTGCGAAGTCTTGAAAACAATATTAATGACCACATATGACCTTTATAAATACCTTGTGAGTAACGTATAGTTATACAATATTTAAGAAAACCTCATAAAATATGTAATTTCATTGAAAAGTTCCATGTTTGAGAGCTCTTTATGACTTAGTCTACATGAAAATGCATTTAGAAGGATTGATAAATATGGTAAGTGATTGATAAATGTTTAGGGTCTCCTCTCCAAGTGGGAAAATGTTCTAGGTTCCATGGGTGGCTACAATAGCCAACATTCTTATGACCTCCCAGGGGTGTTTGCCTATTTAAACACTTGGACCAATTGCCTTCATGCATTCATTAGGCATAAAATATTGAAATCAATCAACATGTTCATTCTTAAAGTGGAAACATGACTGTAATATATTTTTCCAACATTAAATGCACTAAAAAGATTGATATTTATCTCTAACACACATAACAATGAAACAAAGGACAACAACCTATGCCAAGGCAATTAGGGAAAGAGAAAAGCAAATAGACCTAATCAATAGTGTGCAATAACACTTAGATAAATCTCTGAAGTCTCTCCCATATGGTTGAAAGGATGAAGGGAAGCCTATTTTTTAGATGATACTCTTGGCCAATTAGCTTCCTCCTTGATTACCCATCTCATTTGCCTACTTTTATTAAACATGCCCCCTATGTAGATAAACTCTTTCAGTAATTCATTGTCATTCAGTTGAATAACCATTCAAAAGACAAGTTGATTCTTATTTTCTTGATGCTCAATCTTATGCTTTGGATCAAGCATGACATGTGGTCAGTTCTTCTTGTTGTTTTCCAGCTATGTTAGATATTTAATAGGACATACATTTGAAAATACAATGAGTATTATTGAGGAATTTGCCTCAAAAGGAGAAGAATATTGATTCTTGAGAGGCTAAACCAAAATAAGTCTCATTATATTTTAGGAGTGTACAAGTGTCTACATGCTTATCAAGGAGTTGGTATCTAAAATTGAAAATATCAAACAAATCATAACCAACTAAACCTGGCCCTTGGGAAGGCAAACTTAAAGGACTACCCCTCTTTTATTTCTTGATTTATTTTCCAAAGATGAATTCCTTAATCTTAGTCAAACTATAGTCCCCTTGAAGAGGAACATAACCTATTTCCAAGATCACAAACAATTATTATGACTCCCCATCACTTGTTGGTGTTTTAAGACTAATCTTGAGCTAATTAGGGAATTCTTCTTGAATCACATGCTCCTTTTTGATGATTTGTTCATCCTCAAAGTCTTCCTCCATCATGTAAATTGGTAGCTCATCAAATGATTTGATAGTCCCAACCTCTTTCTCCTTCTTGAATTCTTCCCTTGGAGTAGGAGGAAATGCACTTGATTCTTCTTCAATGGAGAGAGATAGTTCCTTGAGCATGTTAGAAGTCTAAAAATATACATCATGAAGGGAATATAACCCTTCATCTTTAGGGACCACTTCCTCCTCATTAATATAAAATCCATGCCAACTATACTAATTTTTTCCTCTTTAATACTGAATGAAAGTTCATTTTCTTGAGAGGTCTTGTTCATGCCCTTGAATGCATTCTTGACTAGAGAGAACTGAATTCTCTTCATCAAGACTATCTTATTCATATTTTTCCAAACCTGGATTTTCTAGTTTAGTCACACAAAGAGGGTTGCCAATAATTATTTCCTAATAATATTCACTTGAAATATCCTCCTCTTCATCTAAATGGTCTTCATTTTCTCTCCATACAATGAACCCTCCTTTTAAAATAGAGATGGTGGGAGGGAAATAGGGTTCAACTGATGAAGTAGGAGTGGCCTTATCAAGGTTGGGAATCTTTAAATCAAGATGTTTGGTCTAATAATTATTATAATTTTGATGTTTTTGTAAATGAATAATCATTTGAGAGGGATATTCTTGAGGGATAATAGATTGAACTTGCATAGGTATAGACTCTCTCAAAGTATGGGGACCTTTAATAATTGAAATTTTGAAACAAGGAGGCTTATTTGAAATTTAGATAGGTTTTCCTTGATTAAAGATTAGGATTTTGAATGCATAAGCCCTCCCTTTTATAGGTTGATCTATAGTTTTAGGAGCATCTTGTTTGAAAGTAGGGGTGAAATGGATAGGTGGGATTTGATTCTTTGTGCTTTCTTAAGAAATTGACATATTTTTTCCTCCTAAATATAAGTTGTCTAGCCAAATATTCCTTATCATACCTTTCCTTAACCCTAATATCATCATTGGAAGAAAAAACACTAAGAGGGGGGCAGGTTTTTTGTGTGAATTAGTGTATAAACTTTTCTCTCAATTCCATACATCATTTATCAGCCATTCAACCTAACATAGAGATATAGTAATACATAATCAACCATGAAAACAAGTATCAAGAAAAAACATAACACATGAACACAAGATATATGCATTAAACCCTCATGGGGGATAAAACCCACTAAAAAACAACTTTTACTAATATATTATAAGCAATGGATCAACATTTAGAGAGGCACCAACCCTTCACTAGTCAAGCACCAACTCAACTTGTCCTTTAACATGCTCTAAATTGTGAGGATATAACCCCCTAAGTGACTTGAAACCAACCCATAAAATTCAAGGAAACTTATGCAAGTTCCAACATATGAGGCATCTCCCACTCCCTCTTGACTAAGCACCAACCCAACTAAGATAAGCTTGATCACCTTCACAATACCTTATTTCTCAATCAACAGATGGTGACCTCTTCTTCATCTCTCTATATTACACTTGATATAATACATAGATAACACATATTTTATGAATATATGATGGTTTCTCTATATACAATCAACTCATTCATTTCTTCTCAACCTTCTACCTCTTCCAAACTACCTTCTAGGCTTCTTCGCTTAAGCATACCTCTTACTAGGCTTATTAGGTCAATTGACCTTGTCATATACATATATATATATTATTTTTTATGTTAATTAACAATACTATACTTAAATTTTATGGTATACATGACCTAATTAAACTCCTTAAATATCTCTTTTCTTTGCTTATATTCTCATCTTATTAACTAGCTCAAATAGGCCTATTATGCCTTGTATTTATACTTGACTCTTGCTCTCACCCACCTTGGTCGGCCAAGAATATTTTAATACATATATAACCATTTTAATAGGTTATTAATCATGTTTAAAAATTTAAACAACCATGAAACATGTCGGTTAACACTCTTAGAGGCCAAAACCCCATTAGGCCTAATAGAGACCTAATGCAATTAAATATTCTCAAGGCACACATTACACTTAGACATTATGAAACATATTGAGTCTCCAAAAATTCATTAAAAAATTGAAATATAAATAAAATATACCATTTATAACATCCACATAGTTCCATACCACCTGTTAATCCAAATCACTCCTTGAACCACGCCATTAAGCCTACTCACAAATAGGTCTTCACACACCAAGAAAGTCTACCTCACACAAATAAAGCATAAATTTAACTTTGATACATAAAAATTTAATTAAATCACATTAATATACCATTTATTACAGATAAAACATCAAAAAATACTTTTAATCTTCACCACATAGGCCAAAAAGCCTCAAGAACACTCCTGCAAAAGGCTTACTCAAAACTGCCCAACACTGCCAAATTAAAGTCAAGAAATTTTGATTCTTAGAAACTATAAAAGAAATTTAAAACACTTAAAATTAGTGTATTATATCTAATATAACATATAATTTATCACCATATTCTTGGTACACTTCCAAACTGGTCAAAATAACATAGGAATCTCAAACTCATTAGCATACAAAAAACTGCATGTAGCTCCAAAAACATAGTCATGAAGAATGTTGTATTTAGATCTTGGAAATAAAATTAAAAGAAATATAATGAATATTAAATTATCATATGAGAAATATATATCATTTTAAAATATATATATCATTGGTTCTGGTGTCAGTCATTGGTCTTACAAACCAATTTCTTATCCTTCTCTTTTACAGTTCTAACACAGCCAGACAAGCCATTTTGGCTTCCATATTACATCTTAGATTGAATTAAAAACTTACATAAAAAATTTATAGATAATTTATGTCATAAAAAACAATAAAATATTAATTATATGCATCATCTAAGTCCAGAGATCCTCCAACTCATCATTCTCACTTACTTAGAACTGTCATTTTGCCTTGTGAACTAGTCATGGTGAACATGAATTCAATACCTTTGTAGGCACTTATAGGAAGTCATAATACGTTTGTATGATACTTATAAATATTTATAACAATTTAAAACCCAAATATTTAGATTAATAATGGCAAATATATAACATTTAGATCAAACTCTAAACCTTACTCCTTCATTGTCTTAACTCACTCAGACATGTCATTTTGTGAACACCATTTTAAAAAAAATCATTGAACTCCAAATAATATAAAAAATATGGAAATATATTATATTTATTTAATAAAAAACTAAATAAATTTGACCCATTAATAATATATTTAAACTCATACCTAAACACATTCTCATTGTGACTAGTTTTTCTCATTACCTTCACTATTAGCCCAGTTTAGCGATAGGTCAACGTGAGTGAAAAAAATAGTTGACACAAAAGTTATAAATTTAAAAAATAAAACCATAAACAACAAAAAAAATCTTAATCTTAAACCTCCATTTATTTTCATTCTTTGACTTGGTTAACCCTTCTTGCTATACCAAATTTCTAGGAAATAAGTGATTTCCTATATCTTTCACTCACTATCCTTACAAAACACTACCACCTTGAGAGGCTTGGGAAAGACCTACACCACATAAAATCATCAAAATATCCCTAATAATTCATTCTATTCCATTTCCAAGAATATTTTCCTTATCAGGCCATTATGAGGGTTTAATGAGGGTTTTAGACCTGTTCTGGTGTTAACGATTGTTCATATAGTATTACCCCTCAAATGCCAAACTAATGCATATAGATATTAGATAATACCCTTAAATATCTCCTAAATATCTTATTTTCCCATGAAATAGTCACACACACTAAAAATCATCAAAATTCCTTCTTAGATCTACAACTCTTCATTTTGCATGCACATGAGACCTTCAAACTCATTTTCTTGCTTTCTCCTTCAAATTAGGACCTAAAATGTCATGATCACTCTTAAAAAAAATATATCACACCTAAATATATGCTTATTTGACCATTATTTCTTTATAACCTGAACCTCATACCCCATTTGGTTACATAAGCTCACAAGCCTTCAAACCTGATCATGATACCTCATCATGCCCCTTATGATCTTAAGACAAGGTCTATGAGAAGACCAATAATGAAGAAAATTCCCCTTTGATTCACTCCAATATTCATGTTATTAACTAAACACATTAATCACATGATCTTAGTAATTCATTGTACACCTACAAGCTCATACACATCCATGTTAGCATCACCATGCCTCTACAAGCCATTTTCATGCTTAAGAACTATGCCATCAAACAAACTTACTAGGTACCATACCAATTTGAGGCCTTCCTACCACTGTATATTAACTTTGAAACTCAATATAATTTTAAAAAACCTTATGCCATGCTTAATTACTTCCACACATATTCTCACAAGCCTTAGCTTACTTACTCCACCAAGCTTCACTATGCATTCCTTTACCAAGATAAGACTAGGTTTCACAAGACACCATTTATCTTCATAAGATCATTTGTAGGAAATCAATGACACTTCAATTTACCTTTGACATCAATGACAACATTAATTCCATAAACACAACAAATAAGAACATACCTCAACAATCTCCCCATTCATCATTGATGGTAAACACACTAGCACAGTAGATCAATCTCATCTCTCCAAGATGGAATTTATACCACTTTGACATTAATGATAAAGGGTCATCTACATTCTCAAAAATTCATCCACACATAGTCCACTAATCCTTGGACTTGACCACTTATAGAACATGTAATCTCCCCCTTTGTCCAAACCTACTTTTCTTCAATCTTGTCAAGAGACCTAAGTTAGCTCCCCTAACTCCATGCTCCACCTAGATCATGTCATTTGAAACCACAAACCAACTATTTGCAACATATTTCAAAATAATATCATACCTTTAATGAAGATAACTTCACTTTAATTATCACAAGCCATCATGGATCAAACCACTACATGACACCCTTTTGATTAACATACAATCATACTAGGTCTTTGAAAACACCCAGTCTCTGTCAGACATTTGATAAGCATTATTTACTTTAAAACACACAAAATAGGTAACCATAATGAATAATCCAATGATACATAACTATAAGGTCATAATCAACCTCTACGACCATTGAATTCTACATGATACTCTTCAAAATCACTTAAAGGATCAACTTCAACAAACACTATCAAGAACTTGTTAATAAACTTCAAAATTTTGTCATTCTTAGATCACTGAATCTTATTTATGGCATCTACATATTTTCAACATGACAACATATCCCTTTTTAACCTTATGAGGTCACCTTGATATTAAGGAAACATTACATTTAATGATTTAAACTCAAAAGAACAATAAAGTTATCTTATTTCAAGTTTACAAGATTCATGTGATGCTATAGGATAATGATCACTTCCATATATTTATGAACATTCTCAAGGCACAAAAAGAATTTCATATCAATATTAGAACACCATAACACCTTGTATTACATGAGACAATATCTACCTTTAATATCATTGGTCTTGTAGACCAATCTTCAACTCTCACATCACTTGTTCTATCTTTTCTACTTAGACAACACCTTGAGCTCACACATACATTACAAGCATGATATCTTCTAAATGAAACATTGCACTCATTCCATCTAGTGTTCACCAAGATTCATAGGCCATAACAAATTCATTTACCTTGTGAACACACACCTTAGGGTTTATAGTCACATGAAGACTAGAAACCCTCATACCTTTGCTTTTGAGTTAGTCCTTCACAATTTGGATCAATATGATCATTTAAAAACACTTAACAAGAGATTCAAGACCTTAATAACATATTCAAGAACTTTTATCATCCATCCAAAGTGACCAATATCTCTAAACCATTTAATAAGTCACTCAAATTCTTCCAAAAACACAAATATTAAGTGCAATCATCTTTTATTGAGATTTGCTTACATAAAGGCACACTTTCAAAACTTATTCAATACATGGAACAAGACTATAAAGATATTACAACATCATCTAATGCCTAGAACACCAATTCAAGACCAATAGATATTTGATAAATCCAATTTAGTCCTCCTAGGTTCTCTAAGCAATAACATAGTCAACAAATTCTAACTTTAATCCCTAATAAATGTACATGTACATACATCTAAAACTCCAACTAATTTTGAGGATAATCTATAGGAATTTTACTTTAACTTTGCCTTTTACACCAAAATTTTTTGACCTCTTCTATGGCTTATATAGGAAAAATAATGCTCTCAAGTTCATTCACAGTCATTTGAATTTAAACCCCAATTTTTATATTTTTGAATGTTCAATGACTATTTCCTAAAGAAAAATTTGACAATATCTAGCACGTTACACCATATAGCATTAACTTTGAATATTTAAAACTTGATCTTAGAAACACTTCAAGATACCAAAATTGAAGGGAAGGATCTTGGCACTAAGAACAAAAACTCCATATATCCCTTTGACCAATTTTGAATTCTCAAATACACATAATAAACGTGCAAAAATTCTGACCTAGTCATACCTCCATGACATCCAATGATGGTCTGGCTCCTCTTAGCTTGAATAGTGCATTTTCTTCACTCCAAAAGATCATGTGAAACATTAAAACCTTACCAAAATATATATGACACCCTAAATAGCATCATATATCACCTCAAATACTTTCAAACACTCTTTTCACCACTACCGATGCTCATATACAAACATTTTATCACCTTTATACATGATTGTGCATATTGACTTACTCCCCAAGCACTCTTGTAGACCTACAGACCTATTAAAGACCTTATTGATTAAATTTGTCTTCAAATTCTCTCTTTTTTTAATAATACTAATGCAAAAAAATTATTGTCATGTAACATATACTAGGACTCAACAAGAATCCACCAAGCTTTCTTCTTCCACAAGATGACAAACAATTTGATAACTCACCTTCACAATCTTAGCCATCTTATGCTTATAGGATCACCTTAAAGTTTCCAATACTTCTCCAAATGACCTAATCTAATACCACTATTAGAATCAAAACCACTGAGAAGGGGGGTGAATCAGTGTATAAACATTTCTCTCAATTCTATACATCATTCATAAACCATTCAACCTAACATAGAGATATAGCAATGCGTAATCAACCATGCAAACAAGTATGAAGCAGAAACATAAAAAATGAACATAATATCTATTTGGGAAACCCTCATGGGGGATAAAACCCAATAAAACACCACTTGGACTAATATCTTATAAGTAATGGATAAACATTTAATGAGGCACTAACCCTACAAGGAGCACCAACCCTTCACTAGTCAATCACTAACTTAACTAGTCTTTTAACAAGCTCCAACTTTAAAGGAGGATCCAACCCCTAAGTGACTTGTCACCAATAGAGCCACTTGAAGGACACTTTTTGAATCTCCAACCTACAAGGTAGCTTCCAGTCCCTCTTGACTAAGCACTAACTTAGCCAAGATAAGCTTGATCACCTTCACAACACCTTATTGCTCAATCAATAGATGGTGACCTTTAATTCAGGTATCTATCTTCTCTATCTAGATTCCACTCTATGGCATACAATAAGAACACATATTTGATGAAGCTATGATGGTCTCTCAATATACATTCAACTCATTTAGCTCTTCGCAACCTTCTACCTCTTCCAAATTGACCTTATCATCTACATTAAAAATTCTGATGGATGTTCATGACTGATCCTTTGCTTCCATTTTATGGTATACATGACTTACTTTTGTTCTTTAAAGAGATATTTTCTTTTCTTATATTCTCATCTTATTAACTAGCCCAAATAGGCCTATTATGCCTTGTATTTATACTTGACTCTTGCTTTCACCCACCTTGGTCATCAAAGTATATTTCCATACATGGATCACACTTATAATATGTTATTACACACGTTTTACAAGTGAAACAATCATCACACAAGTTGGTAACCACTCTTAGAGGCCAAAACCCCATTAGGCCTAATAGAGCCCTGATGCAATTAAATATTCCCAAGGCACACATTACACTTAGACCAAATTAAAACATATTGAGTCTCCCAAAATACATTAAACACTTAAAATATACCTCCAATAGGCCCTTTATAACATCCACATAGCTCCATACCACCTGTTAGTCCAAATCACTCCTGGAACCACACCATTAGGCCTACTTATAAATAGGTCTTCACACACCTAAAAAGTCTACCTCACAAAACTAAAGAATAAATTAAAATTTTCCACATAACCATGTCCTTAAATAACTTTAATATACCCTTTATTACCTTTACACATCAACAGGTAATTTTAGTCTTCACCACAAAGACCAAAAGGCCTCAAGAACACTCCTGTAAAAGGCCTACTCAAAAATGCCAAAATACAATTAAGAACATTTGAATCTTAAAAAATATATAGGTACCTTAAAATACTAAAAATTCATGTATTATATCCCATGTCACCTATAATTAATCACCATATTCTTGTTACACTTCTAAACTGGTCAAAATAACATAGGAACCTCAAACTCATTAGCATACAAAAAATTGCCTGTAGCTCCAAAAACACAGTCATGAAGAATGTTGTCTTTAGATCATGTAAATGAACCTCCAAGACATATCATTCATATTAAAGGATCCTATGATACCTATATATCATGATCCAATAGATATATCATTGGTTTTAGTGTCAACCATTGGTCTTATAGACCAATTTTTTGTCCTTCTCTTTCATAGTTCTAACACATCCAAACAAGCCATTTTGGCTTCCATATTACAACATATTAGAATGACTAAAAACATTCAATAAAACATATATAGATAATTTAGGTCATAAAAAACAAAATCATATTTATTACATTCATCATCTAAGTTCATAGATCCTCTAACTCATTAGTCTCACTTACTCAAAACTATCATCCTGCCTTGTGAACCAATCATGTTGAACATGCATTCAATACCAATGTTGACACTTCTAGGAAGTACCAATGCATTTTTATTATCATTATAAATATTTGTAACAAATAAAAAAACAAATATTTAGAGGTATAATGTAAAATATAGAACATATAGATCAAACTCTGAACCTTACTCCACTATCTTAACTCACTTAGATAGGTCATTTTATGAACACCATTGTCAACATTTTCAATGAAATCCAAAGCACATAACCAATATGGACATGAGGTATAGTTATTTAATAAAAACCTCAAGAAATTTTACCCATTCCTAATCCATTACAACTCATCCCTAAACACATTCTCACTGTGATTAGTTTTTCTCATTGTCTTCACTATTGGCCCAGTTTAGCAATAAGTCAATTTGAGTGACGAAAATAGTTGACACAGAGGCTATAAATTTAAAAAATAACACCATAGAAAACAAAAAAAAATCTTAATCTTTAAATTCCATTGATTTTCATTCTATGACCTAGTCAACCCTTCCTACCATATCAAATTTTTGGAAAATAAGTGATTTCTTGTAGCTTTCACTCACTAACCTGACAAACCACTGCCACCTGTAGAGGCATGGGAGAGTCCTATACCACATAAAATAATTAAAATATCCTTAAAAATTCATTTATTTCCATTTATAACAATATTTTCCTTATAGGGTCATTATGAGCATTTAATGAGGGTTTTAGACTTGTTCTAGTGTTAATGCTTGTTCATACAGTATTGCCCCTCAAATGCCAAACTAATTCTTGGAGATATTATATAGGACCCTTCCTCATATCTTATAAATATATTATTTTCCCATTAAATATTAACACATTCAAACAAGCATCAAAAGTTCCTTCTTGGGTCTACAACTCTTCATTTTGCATACATAGGAGACCTTCAAACTCATTTTCTTGCTTTTTCCTTCAACTCAGGACCTGAAACTTCATGAGTATTGAAGAATGATAAAATTAAATATTATTATGATAAAAAAATACATTATAAAATCTTAATTTATATGAAAATATAATCTCATAATAGTTCCTATAAAATAAGAATGATAAAACTAAAAAATAATATAATCTCCCAAATATAAATTAGAAGTTATAATTTATAACTGTAAAAGATTTTTAAGATTTACTAATATAAATAACCTACAAATATATCTAAGATAACTAAACATATGAAAAAAAATATGAGTAATTAATATTACTCATTTATTTAATAATGGTGAATTAATCACCCTAACATTCCCCCCCTTAATTTAGCATTGTCTCAAGTGAACATGAGAGAAATTATCTGAATGCCTCAAATTTTTCCCATGCAAGTGCTTTGGTAAAAACATCTACATGTTATTGATCTATCAATAAATACTAGAGATATATGTTATTTTGAACATGTTTGCGAATGAAATGAACTTTCATTGTAATGTGTTTATTGTATTCATGAAACATTGGATTGTGAACAAGCTTCACTACATTGTCTACATGAAGAATTTTTGGCTGATCCTATGGTAATCCAAATCCCTCAAGTATACATATAAGCCAAATCACTTCATAGAAATCTCCTCCTATGGTGAGATATTCTAATTTTGTGGAGGACCTTGAAACATAATTTTATTTCTTACTCCCCCATGATATAGGTCTAGATCCCAAAAAGAATACAAATCTTGAAGTGGATTTTCTATCATCAATGTTCCCTACATGATCTGAGTCTGAGTATCCTATCAAGAATAATTTATCATTATTCTTGTATTTTAGGCCAAAATCCATAGTTCCTCTGATGTACCTTAATACTTTCTTTTCTACTTTCTAGTGACTATTCTTAAGATCTTGCATGAACCTTGAGAGATAACTGATAGCATAGCTAATGTCTAGCCTAGTGTAGGTCAGGTAAATGAGAATCCCCATCAATTATAAATATATATTTGCATTTACCTATGGTGATGGATCTGTTCAAGACAACTAAATCTTTCTCTCCATAGGTGTGGTAAATGGTTTGTTATCCATCATTTATAGTTTCTCAAGTGTTGTCCTGGCATATTTGAGTTGATATACAAAAATGTGATTTTATTTCCACCAAAATTCTAAACCAAGATAATAATGCAGAAGCCCAAGATATGTCATGTCAAATGATCAATTTAGATCTTTCTTTGTTGATTCAATCATCTTCACTAAAATTCTAGTGATGACTAGATCATTGACATATACAAATATAATCAATATCTCCCCCTTGTTATTTTAGGTAGAGATTCAAATCATATGGACTCCTTTTGAATCTATATTTCAAGAGATGCTCATTAATATTGATAAAACATACCCTAGGAGCATGTTTAAGACCATATAATGATTTGATAAGTCTAAAAACTTTATCTTTTTTTCTAGATTTGATAAAACCTTCTAGTTGAGTCATGTAGAATTATTCTTATAAGTCCCCATTAAGGAAGGCACTTTTTTACATCCATTTAACAGAATTTCAAGCCTGATTGTGTTGCTAAAGAAAAAAAATTCCTAATTGTTTTGATCTTTGTTGCATGACTCCTCATATTCAATGCCTTATTTCTGAGCATACCCTTTCACAACAAATCTTGCCTTGTGCTTGTCGAGACTACCATCTAATTTTTACTTCATCTTGAAGATCCATTTTCATTCAATTAGCTTCTTTCCTAGTGGAAGATCTAAAAGCTACCATGTTTTATTTTTCATTAATGAATTATATTCTACATCCATGGTATCTTTCTAAGGTTTCAACTTTAGGTCTTACTGAACTATAGAGATCTCAACAAATTCAATAAATGTACTCATCAAGGCTAAATTAACCTCACCACATATGAATCCTTGGTCTAGTGGTGGATGTGTTTAGAATGCCATCTAATTTTACATCTTTAAAAGTATTTGTGTACCATTTAGGAATGCATTGAGTAGTTCTTGCAGGTGGTAGAGCTACACCATTATTATCATCATCATTATTGTATTCATCTAGGAGATCATCATCTTCTATATTTTCTATGGGACTGATGTGTTTATTAGGTGCACTTGTAGAAGGAACTTCAAATTCTTTCTTTTTAAAGGATTTAACATCCTTGCTAGTGTATATTTGTCTTGTTTTTAGATCCATGAGTCTATAGGTAAGTGATTCTTCACTATACCCTAAGAACACATTTCTTTTGTCTTTCATATCAAGCTTAGTCTATTATGCTTTGGGAATGTGCATACTTGCTTGACATCCAAAAACTTTAAGATGTGTTATAAATGGATTTTTCCTTGACGAGGCTTCATGTGGAGTTACTCCACCAAGAGCTATAGTGGGTACTCTATTGAGTAGATAAATGGAAATTTTATCAGCTTCTACTCAAAATGCCTTTGTCAAGCCTGAGTCATGTATCATACATCACACCATTTCTACAATAGTATGATTCCTCCATTCAACAACTACATTTTGTTGTGGTCTATATCGAGGTACCATTTGATGATGAAAACCATTTGCTTGTATAAAATGTTTAAACTCATTATTGGTGAATTACCCCCATGATTTATGTGAAGGGCCTTGATGTGTTAACCAAATTCATTTTCAATAGCCAATTTGAACTTATTAAAAGTTTCAAAGATTTGATATTTTGTTTTCAGATAGTAGATCCACATTTTTCTCAAACAATCAAAAAAAAAGAGCATAAAGTACTTAAATATAGCATAGATAGGTGTCATTGGTCCACATAGATCTATATGAACCAGATTAATTTTACCATTGGATCTATAAGTATTTTTATAAAATGGAACTTGATGTTGCTTTCCTACTATGCAATAAAAACATTTGTTTGTACCTTTTTTAAGAGGTGGTAATCCTCTTACCATGTTTTTTCAGTGGAGTGTCTCAAGATACCAAAAACCAATGTGACCAAATCTCCTACACCATAGTTATGTTGAGTCTGTGTCCTTTTCTGAGTGCTTAATTATTTTTCTAAATGAAATCAATTTAAAACATATGGTTCACATTAGATGTTTGTGTAATAAATATGAAGTTTCTAGATTTGTCTCTCATCAAACACAATTTTGTTTCACCTTTATAGTCAAAGTCAATATTCAAATTTTGGTCTAAGAGTTGACTTACTAATAACAAGTTTTTGGTTAATCTAGGTACATAGAGAACATCTATGATTTTACATGTTTGATTCCTTATGGGTAAGGCAATGATTTGAATTCCTTACACACTGTATGAGGAATCATCACCCAAAAAAACATTATTTTTATTGGGTGTGTCCTTCAAAGTGAAAAATGAACCTTTCCTACCTATCATGTGTCGAGTTATACCCAATTCAACATACCATATGTCACTTTATGATGTGGATACATCATGGGTATCCATAGAGTATAGGTAGTCATCTTCCTCATCATGTTTTTGTTCAATAATATTACCTTATTACTTTGATTTCTTTTTTCAAGTCCCCTTTTTCTATCCATATGGCTTATTGAATGAGTTGTGGCATGATTGTTGGTTAGTGAACTTATAACCACTAGAAGATCCTTTTTTGAAGGTATTGTACCAATAACCTTTTAGGTCATGTCCCTGATGACCATAAATGAGACATTGTTTATGTGACTTTCCTCCTAGTGAATTCTAATTTGAATTAGGTTTTAATTAATATTTGACTAGTTTCTTGCCTTTTTGTTGATGAGAAACCATTACATGTTCTTCTTGTTTGTCATAAGTATTTAAGTATTACTCCTATTGCAACATATTTACCAATTTTTCAAAACTTGGTTTCTATTCTGTGACAGTTAAAGTGGTCACAAGAATCCTATATGAGGGTTGTAATGCTCTCAAGACAATAGGTACAAGAGAGTCATATGAAATTGTCTCACCAAAGGATTGAAGTAATTCCCTCAGTGTTGAAACATGTCTTAAAAAGGCCTCCACTATTTTTCCTATTATCAATTTGAGAGAGTGGAGTTGACTTTGCAAATTAGAATTATGCTCTCATTTTTGGCCTCATATATAGTTTAGAGCTTTTTCCCAAGTTTATTTAACTATTTTGGCTTCACGAATGTGTGTTTGAAATTCGTCTAGTAATCTAAACATGATAATCAACTTAGCCTTCTGATTGTATTTGTCAAACTTACATTTTTTATTAATGTCTGTGGCATGTTAGGTATATGAAACATATACTATAGACCAAATTTATTCAAACTCTAGTTAAGTTCTAAGCTTTGTCTGCTAATAAGAGTAGTTACCACCTTTGAGTAACTATGAATCTGATAGAAATGATTTTAGAGCCTATGTAGCCATTATCAAGACTACATGTGATGGATTGGTTCCTTATCACTCCAGATATATAGGTCTCCCTTTCTATTTACCATAAAATGGATATACTAGACCTTTATTTATACATGCCCTTCCTTTATACCCATCGGTATGGAGAAGAAGCTCACCCTTTTTGTATACTCGATGGTATAGGAAAGAGGCATAAATGTACAAGAAAGAATCTGATATTTGGTACCTAGATAGTACTAAAAAGGGTTCATCTAATCATTAGCATCTACTTATATGGATTTCTACATATACTATGTAACCTCACTATATAATTTGAAATACCACCAGTCAAGATTTATGCCCTTAGATTGAAATGAACACGTAGATGAAGGGAAGGCTATGAGTAAATGTGCCTTATTTCTCCCTGATGATTTAAAGGGATGATGTCCAAATGTTATTGTTATAGTATTCTAGGTTATGCATGCATTAACTCAAGGGCAGTGACATTACCCATAAACATGAGTTAGAGGCACAGCTATGATTGAGCATTGCATCGAGTTTGAAAAAATTCATGATTTTGTGCAATATGCAAAATAATTACAATATTTTGTAAAAGAAATTTACAATGTTTTTCAAAAAATGAGAATTCACTTATTTTTTCATTTTAAGCTCTATGGCCCCTTTTTGGCAATTTTTTTTTTACTTTGTCTTTTCCTTTTAAAAAAAAAACTAATATATTTACCACTGATTTAGTTAATTATAACTAAATTTAGTAGATTTGCCAAAGTTGGAGGGGATGCTAAATTTTTTTCTAAAAAATGTTTTTGGGGGGTTTTAACCTCCCACCTCAACTTTACTAAAAATTATTCTCACCAACTCGCCTGTGTGTGTGTGTGTGTGTGTGTGTGTGTGTGTGTGTGTGTGTGTGTGTGTGTGTGTGTGTGTGTGTGTGTGTGTGTGTGTGTGTGTGTGTGTGTGTGTGTGTGTGTGTGTGTGTGTGTGTGTGTGTGTGTGTGTGTGTGTGTGTGTGTGTGTGTGTGTGTGTGTGTGTGTAAAGGATATAAATTTTGATTTTTATCCTTAAACCACCCTCCCACCTAGTGCCGACCTCTTGTTTTGCAATGCCAATCTCTTTCCAGCTTATGTCAAGAGATCTAGATGCCAAGCTTTCATCCTTAGCTTGAAAATGCCACTCCTCCATGCTTTGGCTATTTTTTAAATATAAAAAATATATCCTTTGCTCCTAAAACTCCACTCCAAAGAGCACACATAATATAATAAATGTTGATTTTATTGGCTTTGCATCAAATAAATCAATCTACTCTATTTCCTTTCAACGTCCTCTAATAGTATATTAAATATCAAATATTAATATAAATTAATATCATAATGGAAGTTGTAAATGATTTTTTTAAACACCTTTATTCAATGCTTTTATAGATATTCTATGCTTCTATTTTTCCCAACTTTTGTCAGCTTCTATCTTTGGTGTGGGAGTGTATTGGCTTCTCCTCACATAATAAAGCTCTATCAACTTTGAGAGAGCTCTAGATTCTCCACTTGCATAGGTTCAGAGATATCCATAAAGATTTGATACCATATATTTCAGAATGATCAAAGTATATATTATTCTGATTAGAAAAATACATTAACAGAGCTTCATTTATATGCAAATATAAGATCATAATAGTTCTTATAAAATAGGAACGATAAAACTAAAAAACAATATAATCTCCCAAATATAAATTAGAAGTTACAATTACTAACTATAAAATAGTTTTAATATTTACTAATCTAAGTAACCTACCAATCTATTTATGATAACTAACCATATTACAAATAACTATGAGTAATTAAATATTACTCATTTATTTAATAATTGTGAATTAATCACCCTAACAATGAACACTTTTGAAATAATCACTCAAACCTCAATCCATGCTTATTTGACCATTATATCTTTAGAACCTAAAACCTCATACCCCATTTGGTCACATAATTTCATAAGCCTTCAAACTTGATCATGATGCCTCATCATGGCCCTTAGGGTCTTAAGACAAGGTCTATGAGAAGATCAGTAATGAAGAGCATACACCTTTGATTCACTCTGAGAGTCATGTGACTGACTCAACACCTTACTCACATGCTCTTATTACTACATTTTACACCTTCAAGCTTATACACATCCATGTCATCATCACCATGCCTCTATAAGCCATTTTCATTCTTAAGGGCTAGGACATCAAATAGACTTACTAGGTACCATACCACTTTGAAACCTTCCTACCATTGTAGATGCACTTTAAAACTCACTCTCATACCAAACAACCTTATTCCATCCTTAGTTACTTCCACACATCTTCTCACAAGCCTTAGATTACTTACTCCACCAAGATTCATTGTGCATTCCTTTACCAAAATAAGACTAGGTTACATAAGACATCATGTATCTTCATAAGATCACTTCTAGGACACCAATGACACTTAAATTACCTTTGACATCAATGAAAACATTAATGCCATAAACACAACAAATAGGAACATACCTCAACACTCATGTTGATGGATTTAACCTTGGTAAGAATGTTTATCCTACTACCTACTATAGTCTATCTCTTTGTCAATCTCCCTCATCTGCTATTTGAAGTCTAGCAAGATATATTTGATGGTTTTTTGGGATTGATTAGGACATTAACAATTTTTATTGGAAAAAACATACCTTCCATAAGGTTGGTTGGAAGTATGCTCAGGATACCAAAAGGGTTGAGCTAGGGTGGGAGGGAGGTAAACACTATGAGCATGTTGATATTGTATTGGTTTAGGTCCATTTCAGATGAAACTAGAAGCATTTTCAATCTGACATTGGAAATAAGAAGGCATAAAAATTACATTTTGACAAAGAGGGGAAGGGAAATATTTTTTATGGTAGTTTGATATGTTAGGGCATTCAAATAAGCTATAAATTCATTGAAATATCCTTCAAAATATAAAGAATAATCAATTATACTTCTTCTTAAAAAGGGCAAAGAGGGAAAGATCAAGAATATCACCTAAATAGTAATCTTTTATAATCTTTAGGTGCCTAAGATGATAAAACTAATAGATTTAATCCTTAGAGTCTTCATGGTGTTGAATAAACTACCCTAAATGGTAAGATACATTGAATAACACACTAAAATTCTTCACTGAATGATGTAAGGATCATTAAAGTCAATCCCATAAGGCATGAAAAAATATATTATTAGTCTAAATTTCACCCTTTATAGAACTATTTTTTAGGCTTCTCCTTTTAGTTGATACAATGAAAACACCCCTCAAGTTTTGGGTGAACTTGTGTGAGGGGTGAGTCTCTAGAGAGGGTTGGTTCCCCCTAGTAGATCACCTAAGCTAAACTACTCTACTAATATAAGGAAAAGGGAAGGAAACAAAACATAAACTGAACCTAAGACCTAAAATGAGATGATACACCATAATATTGTGATGTTCTTCACTTGCTTAAACATACACAATGAAAATAAAGAAGTTGAGCATGCATAACTCATAATATTACAACTCTTCTATATAAGTGTTTTATAGGAAGTCATGAAGTTTTTGATAATACTTATAAGGGTTATCAAATGTCCTAATAGAAGCTCAAATTGTGAAAATCCATATCTAAACACTACATAAACTTAACATCACACAACCTACAACTGCAAATGAGTATTCTCTTATATAAAGGTGATTGAATTGGACAAAAAATCAAGGAGAGATCAACTTATTCACATGATTAGATCAAAAACCCTATAAATTCCCACAAGATACAAGCATATGAGAAGGTAAAATCAACTCTATTATTCATTTAAAGATATAAAAGTCAATAATATAAGTCTTTACAATGGCAGAGTTTTGTTATAATCAGGTAGAGGGATACAAAGAAAGGCATTTATTGTCCAATCTACAAGAAATTATGCAAGAGAGGAAGAATAAATCATGACTAAACTTCATAAATACAGGTGTTACAACACATTTTTCCTTTTCAAGATAGAAATACAACCTAAATATTAAGACATTATGCCTTATCCAACACCTTCATATCTACCATAATGATGATCCTTTGAATATATTGGAACATGAGTGGAGGAGAGAGATATATATTTTATAACTTTGTATCTTGGAGTGATTGATAGAGGATAGGTGTGCTCTAACTCTTGCATATTTTCTACATCCTCTTTGAATCTCTTATCTTCAGCTTTAAGTCACCTCATTTCTACCTCCTTGTGCATGTAAAAAAGGGTTGTTATATTTTTAATTTTAGGTTGACCTGACACCTTAATGGCATGAAAGGATAATTATTTGCCTAAAAATGAAACTCCCACAACCATCATGCTCTTAATGACCATTTACTAGTTGAAGGAGTCGTATTCCTATCATTAACATTGCTTAAAAAGGCCTCTTATAACTTAAAACTTGCTCTCTCACTATCTAAATATGATTTTCACACTTTTTGGAGATGTCTTAATGTTATCATAACCTTTAACCTCCCTTATTTATCTTATCTCACTATTTAAACTAGATTTTGACTCTTTCTTCATTAGAATTCCTTCAAATGATTGTTAACTAGATTTTCAACCTTAAGAAAAAAGGTCTATAGAAAACTTAGTCTTAATTATATCCTTTTTGAGTGGGTTTAAATACATAAAATCACTTGGAACACCTCAATGACATGCTTGATCATATACACATAAATTTTTAAAACATTTGGATCATTAAAACTTGAGTTATGGCACTTTTAGCTTTCTTAGAGACCAATTTTCACCATTATTTGCATGCTTGTACCACATTTTTTATTTTTCTCTCTCTTTAGTTACTATACATTCATTATACCACTTTTAAAAGTTTTAAATGTCAAAAAATACCTTCAATCCAATTTTCATAGGTTTTGGATCTCTAAAACTCAAATTATGGTCTCTTTTGTGCACCTATGATCTTATAGGGCAGCAATCATGCTAGTTTAGTATCTTGAGTTCTAAGAGGTTTATATATATATATATATATATATATATATATATATATATATATATATATATATATATATATATATATATATACATATATATATATATATATATATACATATATATATATGTATATATATACATATATGTATATATATATATACATATATATATGTATATATATATATACATATATGTATATATATACATATATATATATGTATATATATATATATATGTATATATATATATATATATATGTATATATGTATGTATATATATATATATATATGTATATATATATATATATATGTATATATATATATATATGTATATATATATATATATGTATATATATATATATATATATATGTATATATATATATGTATATATATATATGTATATATATATATATGTATATATATATATATATATATGTATATATATATATATGTATATATATATATATATATGTATGTATATATATATATATATATGTATGTATGTATATATGTATAGATATATATATATTAATTTGGACTATATGGACTCCCTCTATCTTATCTAATACTATTTTTTCTACCATCAACCATAAAAATATAAAAAATTATCCATTTCCATGACCTGCATGCTCTTTTAGGAAGGGTTTGAGACTTCCCATGGTGTTTTGGATGAATCCATATGCCTCATATATTTTTGGCTCAATATGGTTCTTGATACACCCCTTGATTTACTCCATAATCCATTCTTCACCATGCATCAAAATAAATAAAATCAACTCCAAAATCGTGCCTTCATTGAGTTGTTTGCAAGTAACTTTTGACTTGTTAACAATAGTTCATAGCCTTGTCTAATTATTTTTTCTTAATAATACCTATAATTCATATTTTATGACCTCCTCCTCCATCTTCAATGTTTTTATAGGCCCATGAAACTCCTTAGTGAAGATGGCACATCCTAAAAAATAACTTTTAGGACCTCGTCAAGGAGATTTCGGTTAATTTTGGCCTATTTTGTAATTTTTGAACTTGGATCTTTTCCCTAAGGAATATAGAAGTATTGGAAATGATATTAAAAACCTTATATGACCTTGATATGTACCTTAGGAGTATCGTATAGTTCTAAAATATTTATGAAAACTTCATAAAACCTATAAGTTCATTAAAAACTTCCATGTTTGAGAGCTCTTTATGGCTTGTTCTACATGTACAGGCATTAAAAAGGCTTGAGACATATAAGTGCTTAATGAAGGTGTATGTATCCTCTCCAAGTTGGAAAATGTTCTAGGCACCATGGGTGGATAGAATAGCTAATATTTTTGATCCATTATTTTATAAGGGATGAGTTTTTCCATATTTGGCTTGGGACTCATTATTTAATTGTTTGATGATGAATTAAGATCACCATAGACTATAAAATGTTAAATGTTCCACTATATTTATATTTTGAGGCTAAAGGTGAGTGCTTCATACTTAGGGATGTTATTAGTGAAAGTAAACTTAATTATGAATGTTTTGGAGATGAGATCAACCTGTGGTGCAAGAAAAAAGATGCATGTTGATGAGCCATGGAAATGAGTCTTTTATACCTACTATAACCTCTCTTTTTTTTACCTCTTGATATTATTTTTATGCATAGACATGTTTATTTTGTACTTTCATTACCACTTAGTACTTAATTAATATATGTACATCTCTTTGTGTTTTATGGATAAGACTATAGTTTCATGAATTAAGTTTACATCATATACTTTTACTATTGTTTTAGATTTATAATTGATTTTGTATGTTTAAATAATAGGGATAAATCATAAGTGCAAGGACATAGTCATCCCATAGCAAATGGGTAGACCAACCCATAGCACCTATAGTGGTTTATTCTATTGAGTATGGTCATTAATGTTAGGTTGTCATTGATGTCAAAGAGATCATGATTCATAGTGCATTAATGACAAAGTGATCAGATTTATGGTTTGGAGAGTGTTTGCCTAGTTAAGTAATTAATAAATGACATTGATAATATGGTCATGTTGCAAAGACCCTATGTGATGTAATGAGTTCTTAGAATGCTTATGGAAGAAAAAAATTCATCAAAGTAATCAATTTAGTGTCTAGGTTCAAGAAAAAAATTATAATAAATTTGATGACATTATATTTCACATGTGTGAATGTTTCAGGAGTTGTTTGATACATGGATAGATTTCCATATGAAAGGTGATCATGTGGTTCAAATTTTAGGTCATGAGGTTGAGTGTAGAAAAAGTTATTAAGGTTCAAATTTGGATTCTCAAATAGAGTTTAATAAGTTCCCATACTTATAAAAAAAAATTATATCAAATATATATGATGATCATTCAATCAGATCAATGATCTAATGGTGAGCAATTAATCTGAGCATATAAGGATCTAATAGAGCATGTTGATCTTGTCAGATAGAGATCAATGATGTGTGTGAAGTCAAATTGTCAAAGATTATTGAGATTGCACATTATTGTGACATGTGTCTAAATATTTTTGAGTTGATAGAATACTAGTGACATGTAGATGTTTGTACATATGGAGATTGATAGAGCACATTGAGTCAAATAGTTAATGTGCATAGAAGGCATGCAGATTTGCCAAGTGGCATGATCATAGAAGCAAGGATATAAGATCAATGGTGAGTGATTATGGGTTAAATATAGGAATATTATATGGAAATTTATAGTGCATATTTTTTCAAATTTTATAGGGATCACAAGATGATGACAAAGTGTATGATGTTTAGTATTTACACAGTGACCATTGGCATTTGAATCAGCAAAGGGAAAACTAGTCTACAGTGTTTGAGCTATATCTTTTGATCCAAGATGAATTTAATGGTGATGTAAAAGTATAAATTGTAAAGGAATCAAAGTCACATGTATAAAAATTGGTTAAAATGTTTGATTGTCTTTAAATTCAAAGATATTGAGCTCTAAAGTTGACTGTGTTTGGCCATGTTCTGCAAGTGACCCAAGCAAGATAATTGAGTTATTCTTGATAGTATTTTGATGTTTCAAGATGAAATAAAAATTGGAGAGTGTTATATCTTCAATTATTACCATTTATGTATATTTTGGAGGTTTTACCAATCCATATTTAGTATGAACAAAGGCTTAGAATTTGATTATGTTTATTGAATGCACTGTTAGATTGAGTCACCACTTTGCATAAGTGTGTTGGAAGAGTTTTGAGAAGAATTAAAGAAGAAAATGAGTATTAAAATGTTTTATAAATATATAAGTATTATTATAAGGAATTTTTTTTCATATTTTTCCTTTGATAAATTATGAAGTGTCAAAATAGCTTGATTGTATTTCGATAGTATATGACCAGTCTGAGTGGTCATTCTAAGAGAGTTAATTTGAGTTCTTAGATCATGTGTTGAAGTGTCTAAATCACATGGAGGTGTTTCATAGGTCCTAAAGGGTAAAAAAATGTGATGTAATCATATGGATATGTGAAATATTTGAGTATTTGATTTATAATTTTGAGACAATGTTTTTTATGTATGAAGACCTAAAGAGTAAGGAGACCTAATTGGTAGGATAAAGTGTTGAGTTGGTGTTCCAGGTGGCATGGACCAATATGGGACTAATTAATGGGATATTTTAAATATTTTTTATATATTCTAATCATTTTTAAATTATGAAGGTGGTCTAAGTAGTTTCACATGTAACATGTGAGTATGAAGGCCTAATTGTTTTAGGTCTCACCAAGACCTAATGATGGTTTGGGACTAATGAGGTATTGGATGACCTAAGGAGTGTGTGGTTATTACATGTAACATTTATAAGGAACTATCTCAAATTTTTTTTAAATATGTAAATCATCTTGGTCGACCAAGATGGGTTAAAGGAAGAGAGTGGTATAAGTACAAGGTCTAATTGGGCTAATTGTCCTAGTTGTGGAGGTGATGATTCAAGTGAAGGAGAGAACCTTTGAAAGAAAATATATAGGTCATTGAGGACCAATATAAAATAAAGAGGATAAATCATGATTTTATGATTAATTTTGAATAGTAGGACACATAGGTCATTAGACCTAATGAGCCTAGAAGAGGCAATTTCAGCAAGTTAGTCCTAGAGGTAGTTTGAGAGAGATTAGAGGTGAAGAGTGCAGACAAAGGTGATTATAATTAGTTAAAGAGTATAAACAAGTGTTCAAGGTGATATATTCAATTATCTAAGAGGGTTATTGTTTTCCTAGGGGGTTGGTTCCTCCTTTCAATGTAAATCTTGCTAAAGGTCTAGTTTTTGTGGGTGCTCAACTAGATAGGGGCAGTAGCTCCATGTGGGATTGGTGTCTCACTAAACTAATGGATGGGTGTTCATTGATTAATTGGTGATGGTATAAATATTGGATCTTATTTTATGAGAGTATAGTCCATCTTGTAGGTTTTAGTGTGTTTTATCCCCCAAAAGGGTTTCTCACATATATGATGTGTTTATGTGATGTATGCTCTTATGTATGTTTTGGATGTATGTGTTTTCATGTTTATGTTGTTTGATCTAATTGATGTATTATGAATTTTTTTAAGATTTAGGAATTGAATTAGATTATCTTGCATCACTGATTTACCACCACCCCTCTCAGTGATTTTACCTCTAACAGTTGGTATTAGAGAAGGACCTTCTTTGCAAGTTTAACCACTTAAAGGTGATACAAAGTACAATATGGCTAAGCAATTCAAGAAAGAGAATCAAGAATGGAAGGATCAAGTTAAGGTTACTAATACATGTCTAAAATCAAATGAATAAAAGTGCAATCATCTCAAGGCACTTTTTGAGAAGTACAGAGGTAAGATGTGAGAGTATGATCAAGAAGAAGCTTAGAATAAGATCATGGCCTCAAGCTTTAAGGCTATTAAGGATTAGTGAATCAAGATCAATAAGGATATAGAATCCTTGAAAACAAGCTTAATATAAAAAATCTGATAAAGAGAAGATACACATTCTTGAGGATCAATTAAGGGTTACAAAGACAAATCTAAGTTTAAAAGAGGAAGAATGCAGACATGTAAAGACTCAGTTAGAAGAGACAAATGTCAAGTTGAGTTCAAATCAAGGTGAGCATAATGAGTTGGATTTCAATCTTTATTTTATAAATATTATTGAAGAGAAATCATGTAGATTGAAGGATGACATGGCTAAAGAAGCTAAGAGGGATAAGGAGACTATCCAAGTTCTTAAAATTTAATTAGAGGCTGTACGTTCAAGTATCAGAGCTAAAGAGGATGAGATAATTTAATTGAAAACCAAGCTAGATTCATTGAGATATGAGCATGAGAAATTAGTTGTCAAGGTAAACAAGACTGATAAAAATTAAGAGAGGTTAACTTTTTGACAAGAAGGATGAAATCACCAAGATCAACAAGAAAAGATCCATCAAGAATCTAAGTGCTATAAGGTATGAAAGATATTTTAATGGTCATCATTATGATTATCACAAGTTTGGTCATAAGGAAATAAAATGTATAAGGAAGAGTAGCTGGTTAGCTAGAGGTATGGATAATGTAGTTTTCTATAATTGTCATGACATGAGACATATTACTAGATTCTTCCCTAGAATGCATGGGAAAATACTAACCCAAGTATGGAGACCTAAGATAGTCAAGATTGAGCATGATGAGCCTAATAGACAAGATGTTATTTATTTTAGTTGTCATCAAGTTGGTCATATTACAATATATTGTATAAGTAAGAACTCAAGTCATAATAAGGTGCATGGACATCCTAGTGTGCTCAAAAAAGATCAATCCTTGGTATGGAATCCTAAGGAAGTGAAGACCAAGAAAACTAATTTAGTTGAGCTAAAATATCAAGGTGGATTTCCTGCTAAAGCAAAAGAGGAATCTGATATAAAGAAGGTTTAGGAATGCCAAGAGAATGTGTCATCTGTCTAGATAGAAAAGGAGAATCAGAATTTAGTTCAAAGCAAGCTCAAAGAAAAGATGAAAGTGCTAATTGAGGCTAGTTATGAGGTATGTATGGATCTAAAATAACATGTAGTTTTTGAGAAAGTTTCAAGCAAATAACATCAATTGACAATGCCCATTAATGAGGTTCTTTCTTCAATTGAAAAGGTATGCCATGAATCTTTATTGTCTTCATATGTTTTCAATCCAATCTTAGAAGAAAAGGAGAATATTATAGTGGATGAGAATGTTAATTTTATTAAAATTAATAATAAGAAGAAGAAATATTAGTATCAGATGACCAAGGAGGATAATTAATATGAGGAGTTATGGGAAACGCCTAGTTTCACATTTTTCTAGGACATTATGGGTCAGGGTGTCTCTATCTAGGTTTCAAAGAGAAACTTGACAAGCAAGAGGAAGTAGGTGGATAATAGTTGAGGTTTGGTTGATATTTTAAGACAAGGATATCATTTGAATATGTGTTTGGCTAAGGTGGAGTTAACTCAGTTAGCTTGAGTGGCTTGAAGAAGATGCGTATGATGTGAGGGGAAGCATATGTGAAGATGCTTCAGTCATGATAAAAGTGTGAATATGTCTACTATAATTGTTAATTCAATAAGATTAATATGATTAATTGATCAAACCAAGTCATTTGTTTTGACAAGGTATTGAGTCTTCATGCATGAGCAAAGAGAGCTTGTGAGTTCTGTAGGTAGATAGGTCCAAGGATTAGATAATCCCAAGTTTAGATTAGTGTATGATAAACAATATATGATATGAGATTGATCATGATGTTAGGATGAGATATATAAGCTTTGTGAGTAGTTTTTTAGGTTGAAGGATTAGATAAATCCAAGTTTAGATTGGTGCATGTCAAAGGGGGAGAAATTGTTACATATGCTTGAAAGTGTGTGAGTATCCTGAGAATCTAAAATAGTATTTGAATGTATACATGATGTTAAAAAATGATTGTTGTCATGTTGACTAAGAGACCCTTTATCATTAATGTCAAAGGTGGGTAAATATCAAAATGAAGGAGTTAAAATGAATTCATTAATCAAATGAAGTCATTATAAATGTCTTTTATCATCAATGATAAAAGGGGAGATTGTTGAGCATGGTCATTGATGTTAGGTTGTCATTGATGTCAAAGAGATCATGATTCATAGTGCATTAATGATAAAGTGATCAGATTGATGGTTTGGAGAGTGTTTACCTAGTTACGTAGTTAATGAATGACATTGATAGTATGTTCATGTTTCAGAGACCCTATAGGATGTTATGAGTGCTTAGAATGCTTATGGAAGTGAAAGGAATTCATCAGAGTAGTCAATTGAGTGTCTAAGTTCAATTCGTCATCTTGATATAAAAATTTGAGTAAGAAATTTGATGACATAATAATTCACATATGTGAAAGTTTCAAGAGAATTTTGATACATGGATGGATTCCCCTATGAAAGGTGATCATGTGGTTCAAATTTTAGGTCATGAGGTTGAGCATAGAAAAATTTATTAAGGTACAAATTTGGATTCTCATATAGAGTTTACTAAGTTTTGATACTTAACAAAAATTTTGATATTGAAGATCTATGATGAGCATTCAATCAGATCACAGATATAATGGTGAGTAATTAATCTAACCATATAAAGATCTAACAGAGTTCATGATCTTGTTAGATAGAGATCAATGGTGCATGTGAAGTAAAATTATCAAAGGTTCTTAAGATTTCACACACTTTTGGCATGTGTCTAAATCTCATTGAGTTTATACAAGATCAAAGGCATGCAGGTATTCATATATATGGATATAGATAGAGTGCATTGAGTCAAATAGTTAATGTGCATAGAAAGCACCCAGAGATGCCAAGTGGCATGATCACAGAAGCAAGGATCTAATATCAATGATGAGAAGTTATAGGTTAAATATAAGAAGTTCATAGGGAAATATATGGTCCATATTTTTTCAAATTTTCCAAAGAGCATGAGATGATGACAAAGTGTCTGATGTTTAGTATTTACATAGTGACCATTGGCATTTGAATTAGCAAAGAGGAATATAAGTTTATGATGTTTGAGATATATTTTGATCCAAAATAAATTTCATGGTGGTGTAAAAGGGAAAATTGTAAATAACTCCAAGGTGCATCCATAAAAACTAGTTATAAGGTTTGATTTTTTGTATAGTCAAAGATATTGAGCTCTAAAGTTGACTATGTTTGACCATGTTCTGCAAGCGACCTGAGAAGGATAATTGACTTGTTATTGATAATATTTTGATGTTTCAAGATGAAATAACTATTAGAGAGTGTTCTAGACTCCATGAGTACTAGTTTTGTGGATTTTATAGGTTTGACCAATCTATATTCAGTATAAACAAAGGCTTAGAAGTTGACTCTATTTGTTGAATGCACTTGTAGATTGAGTGACCACTTTGTAGAAGTGTGTTGGAAGAGTTTTGAAAAAATTTGAAGAATAAAATGAGAATGGAGATGTTCTATAAATACCTAAATATTATGAGAAGGAATTTATTGTCATATTTTTCCCATGATCAATTATGAAGAGTCAAAATAGCTTGATTATATATTTGACTATATATGACCAAGCTAAGTGGTCATTCTAAGAGAGTTGATTTGAGTGTTTAGAGCCTATGTTGAAGTGTCTAAATCACATGGAGGTATTACATAGGTCATAAATGGTTAACCCATGTGATATAATCATATGGATATATGAAATATTTAAGTATTTACTTTAGAAGTTTGAGACTGTGTTTTTTGTATATGAAGACCTAGAGAGCAAGGAGACCTAATTGGTAGGATCAAGTGTTGATTTGGTGTTCCAAGTGGCATGGACCCATATGGGAGTAATAAATGGGATATTATAAATATTTTTGATATTTTTTAAGAATTATTAAAGGATTAAGGTGGTCCAAGTAGTTTCACATGTAACATGTGAGTATGAAGACCTAATTGTTTTAGTTATCACCAAGACCTAATGGTGGTTTGGGGCTAATGAAGTATTGGCCAACCTAAGGAATGTATGGTTATTACATGTAACATGTATAAGGACCTATTTAAAAGGTGTTTCAAATGTGTAAATCATATTATCTGACCAAAATGGGTTAAAGGAAGAGAGTGGTATAAGCACAAGGTCTAATTGGACTAAGTGTGCTAGTTGTCGAGGTGTGGATTCAAGCGAAGGTGAGAAACTTTGAAAGAAAAGATAAAATTCATTAAGGGACAAAAAAGAGTAAAGAGTATCATTCATTCTTGTCTAATTAAGTTGATGTTGGATGAAACACAAGTCATTGGACCTAATGCGCCTAGAAGAGGCAGTTTGAGCAAGTTAGTCATAAAGGCAACTTGAGAGAGATTAGAGGTGAAGAGTGTAGATAAAGGCGATCATCATAAATTGAAGAGTATAAATAGGTTTTCAAGTAGATATGGTTAGGTAGATAAGTGGGTGTTTGGTTTCCTAAGGGGTTGGTTCCTCCTTGCAAGGTAAAGCTTTCTAAAGTTCTAGTTATTGTGAGTGATTAGCTAGACAGGGGTAGTAGCTCCTTGTGGGATTGGTGTATCACTAAACTAAGGGATGGGTTTTACTTGATCATTTTGTTATAGCCTAAATTTTGGATCTTGTTTATTAAGAATGTAGTCCATCTTTTAGGGCTTAGTGGTTTTTATCCCCCAAGAGGGTTTCCCACATATATGATGTGTTTATGTGATGTATGATCTTATGTATGCTTTGGATGTATGTGCTTTGATGTTTATGTTTATTGATATATTTTATGTATGATGAATTTTTAAGAGTTGGGAACTGAATTTTATTATCTTGCATCACTGATTCACCACCCCCCTCTCAGTGATTATACCTCTAACAAATTATTGCTACCCATAACAACTAATAGGTTATGTATTACAACACATAATAACCACTGGTTGATTATAACATCCCATATAAATATGTGATGGATTATTTAGTATCCATAAATCTCAACTAGAAAATAAATAACAACTTGGTGTAATTTAAGGCATAACTAGATAACCCATAACAATTTCATGACAATTGTTCCAGCCTATAGCCTAACTGAAATAATTCAACCATGAAACTATTTTTTATGATTGATGAGATGTGGTGGTTAATAAAGTATGAATATGGATTACATAAAATGTTAAAATTAGGATAATAACCAAATATGCTACCATTAATTCCTTCTCTATGGATAATATTTCTCTATTATTATAACACCACATAACTAGCTTACTATGTTATCTATTGAAACTACTTGGTTTGTCATGTAGCTTAAATAAGTTGTATTCTTAGATTACATTATAACAATAAACCTACCTCATATATTTAAGATAACTTAATATAAATTAAAAAATATTTATAATAAATAATAAATCCTTGTTATTTTTAAAGCACAATGTAAAATCTTTGTAATCTTTTTTGAAATAATACCCACATTACTACAATATATTCAATGCAAGAATAAAAGGTTTGAATTAAAGAGAAATTAATATAAAGGGAAGTATTGGAACTAATATCTGATCAAATAGGGTCCCCTTATCAAGATTTATGGTAAATATCCTAAAATATTATCATAGTTCTTATTTCCATTATGTGATTAAGTACAGTTTCTATTTGAGTTATATGCATATTCAGTTCTTAAATTAATTAAATAAGCATTTGATATTTGTGTGAATGTTCTTAATTATTAATTATTATTATTGCGCGCGTGTGTGTGTGTGTGTGTGTGTGTGTGTGTGTGTGTGTGTGTGTGTGTGTGTGTGTGTGTGTGTGTGTGTGTGTGTGTGTGTGTGTGTGTATAATAAGGTCATTTCCATTCTATCAAGTATTTATTTCAATTACAATAATTGTGATTTCATTTCCAAGCATTGTACTTTCATTCAATTTACTTTACATAAGAGTGTTTCCTATATGAAACTTGTAATCCCTAAATATACATAAAGAGTTAGTGTTACACATAAAGTTTCATCATATTTCCAAGCATACATACCTTGTGTTTATAATTAATAAAAGTAGCATAGTCAATAAACCAAGTGACTGCCCCTTGGAAGAGGTATGTTGTTTTATATGTGAGAGATTGGTCTTATGTTAGTTTAATTGGTGGTTTGATTATGCACATCACCAACCCATAAGCCATGGGTGGTGAAGGATAAATAAAATTAAATTATCCATTTAATTGAATCATCAAGAGATAAAACTAACTCATCCATAAAGCCAAAGATCAAAGGCTAACTATCTAGTAGCAATGCTTCTACCAAATGATTTTTAAGGACATGTCCCTTTATAGCTTTATGATTTACATAAAAAATGTAAAACTCACTAAGAAATAAGACCCATTTTTTCATTCTACATGTGGACTTAATCTTGATAAAATGTACTTTAAAAGATCAACCTTGGCAATAATTTATGTTTTACTGTTGAGCATATAGTGTCATAGTTTTTTAGAATAAAAAATAAAATCAAGACATTCCTTATTGATTTAGGTGTAATTTAGTTCATACGTTACCAAATTTATACTAAGATAATAAATAGGTCATTCTACTCCTTGATTATCATGTTGAGCTAGAAGGGATTCCAAGGTAGATTGTGTCAATGAAATGTAAATTAGGAGAGGTTTCCCTAAAGTATATAGAACTAGAATTAGTGGTTTTGAAACATATTTTTAATTTTTTCAAAATATTTTTGAAATTATTCATTATAATGAAATAAAGTGTATTTTTTTATTAAATGTTTGAATGGTTGACATTTATCTACAAGTTATGAGATATATCTTCTGATTTCTTGGATTTTTACTTGTAAATTGCATAGTTAATTTAGGTTTTGAGGAGGAGGCATTTATGTGATGGATTTGAATTTTTATAGATCAAATTCAATTCATCTTATAGATATGATAAATCCCAATAGTTTTCATAATGTGACACCAAAGACACTTTTAGGATTTAGGTGATTCTTGTATTCTCTTAATCTTTCAAAAACCTTTGTAAAATGGTGGGATGTTCTACTCTAGTTTTCAATTTACCTAATATTTCACCCACATAATACTCAATGATATCATGAAATATGATAGTCATGGATATTTGATATGTTTCACCAATATTTTTCAAGCCAAAAAACATGATTTGGTAACAAAAAGTTCCCCATGGTATAGTAAATGGTGTTTTGTGTTGATCTTTGGGTATAATTTAAATATTATTATATCTTGAAAAACCATCCATGAGAGATAAAATTTCTTGACCTATAGTTGATTCAATAATCATGTCAATATTTGGTAAAGGAAAATCATGTTTTGGATACACCTTATTGATGTCATGTAAGTTTGTGCACACTCAAATACCTATTGGTTTTTTACTAATAAAAAAAGTGTTGGGTATCCATTTAAAATAGTCAATTGGTCATATAAACCCAACATCCAATAGATTTCGTAATTCTTCTTTGAAAGGAAAGGCCACCTTAGGATGCATCTTTCTTAATTTTTGTTTGACTAATTAGCATCTTTATCTATAATAAGGTGGTCCACCATAAGGGATGGATCTAATCTAAGCATATGACCAAGAAATGACATCTATAAATTATTTTAGGAAGATGACAAAAAACTCTTATTCTTCAAGACTGAGAGTAGATGTAAGTTTAATGATCTTAGGATCTTATTATATTCCAATGTTTACATCAATAGTTTCTTCAACTAGTTATCTAGAGTCAATTGTGTTGGCACAAGGTAAAGGTTGAGTTCCTTGTCTATTAATGCCTAAAAAAGATTTGCACTGATAGAATTGTCTTTATATTCTTGATTTTTGATTTGTTTGGTCCAATAACACCTCAAATTAGTTTTCACTATAGGACTTAATTTTTTTAGTTTTTAAATTTATTTTGACTAAGGAAATTTTCTTACCCCCAAAAATATGTTGATGTGTCTAGGTTTATTTCAAATCCCTTTTCATGATCTCCTAGTGGGGTTCCATCTTGAAGTAGCATGAATTTTGTGATAGATTCATAATTTTAAAATAATTCAATTGGTATGTGATCTTGTTAGTCACAGTTGATAATTTTAGGGTCTTGGAGGTTAAGGTTAATGGTGAGGACAATAGTGTCATTGAAAATATTGGTGATGACAAGATATTCTAGAGGTTATGAGATGAGCCTATTTCAATGTCGAAAGAAGATACCTCAAATATTGTGGAAGTGTCACTCACATCCTCATGCAGGTCATCAATGATTTTGAATATAATGTCATGAGATTATTTATTTGTGTAAACATGTATAGGTTCTCGTATTCCTTGTTCATGAAGATCTAATACTTTTCCTTTGTATTTCATGACTTAACACATATTTTTTGCTATAGGATACTCATTAATTTGAAATAAAGATGTTATTTCATCATCGTATAGTGAATATTCATTTGATCTTTCAATTTTGTCATCTGTAAGGAAGATCAATTTGATAAAAGCAGTTATGCCAAACTGATAGGAAATCAATTTTATATTATTTCTCATGTTAGGACTACCATAGCTTCAAGGAGAATTGGAGAGCTTACCCACATGATAATCATCTTGGACTTATTATTCTCCAAAACCATTTTCAAGGATATTGAAATAATATTTATAATGTATGGTTTTAGATGTGGATAGGAGGTCATCTGTATGTATGTAGGATGAAGGCTTTTTCAGTTATGTGGATCCATCTCTTTCAAAATCATTTTTGATGATGGAAAAGTAATTGATTTTATGATAACTTCCCACCAACATTTTGAAATATTGGAAAGGTTTAGGATCACCTTGGATAGTCACTTTCATGTCTGAATGTGTAAATTTGATGCATTGATAGAAGGTGGATGGGATGAATTGCATAGCATGAATCCATGATCAATTAATAAAGATGTTGTAAGGGAGGTCGATATCAATTACACAGAGTAAATTTTTCTACATGAGAAGCCCAACCATTATGGGAATATATATAGTGCATATTGATTAAATTTCAACATTAACATATGCTTTAATGGTAATGGTATTAAGATTGAATGTTGCTTTAAAGAAACTAAGATTATTGATTAATTTCAAAGTGAAAATATTCAAGCCTGGTCTATTTTCTATGGGGATATTATGTCATGGATCAATAAGAGGCATATCATTTTAGTCAAATATGAGTTGGTGAATTGAAGACAGGTGTCAAATGAGTACTTGAAATTGGAATACATCATTGTTATTGGGGACTCTAAAACCTTGGAGGAGTTTTTACAAGATGTCCTTATGAGTAATAAATGTTTTGAGAAGATCGAAGATGGATATTTGGGTAGGATTTTTCTCAAGTTAGTTAATAAGATTTTATTCTCATTTAGGGATAAGGAGAGGAGGCCTTTAGATAATGATTTTATTATGCCTAGTTGTGATAACACAATTTATGGATTTGAATTTAATGGTTGAAACATGATTATTAGTATGCTCAATGTGACCAACAACTACATTGTAGGAATGGGTGGATTTTTTATAATTAACATCATTGGTTTGGATGTTTTGACCTTAACTCGATTGTGGATGAGTTTTATCATGTTTTATAAAGGGGTATTTTTATATCCCCAATTATTTATTATTTGATGTATATTCATCTATTTTATGTTCAATATCTCTAATATCAATTATATATTAAATAAAAAAATTATATTCATACATCGATTGGTTAAATGTCCTTTGATTATATGAAACTCACAATGTTCATTCTCTTTATATCATGTGGGTTTTCATTTTATTTCCTCAAAGGGCCTTGTTTTTGGAAAAACTATCATGTCTACAGTGACTAATCAATGAAGTATAGAGTATAATGATTCTCTTGAAGGAGTATAATGCCTTATTTTAATCTTCTATTTAGGTTGGTCCCTAAGAATGGTAATGTTGGAAGTACTTTGGATAACTTGAATGTGTTTTGAATCACTAACTTTGTCACTAAGAACTTTTTTTTACCAAAGACTTTGGGATTTTTTATTGTGATGATCCTTATGGAAAAATTTCACCAAGCATTTACCAATAAGGGATTTCTTGATATGATCTCCTTTTTTAATGATTTCATCAAATGTAGTAACACAATGAACTTGTAGATGAAAATTCATTTCTTGATTGAGGTTGGTAACAAAAATGTTGGACAATTATTTGTTTGAGATTGACCAAGGGAAAATGTTAACTAAGCTTATCCATCTTTTTATGAATGAAGAGAAGATTTCTCTATTAATTGTTTTAGCATTGCATAGTTCTATCATTTTAAATTCATGTTCAATGTTGTAGGAAAAGTGTTTGAAATTTTTTCATAGAGATATATAAATGTTTTGATGGATCCCTTAGGAAGATGATTAAAAAATTCCAAAGCTTTCCCCAATACACTCTAAGGGAATAATCTAATTAAGTAATTAGCATTATATGTAACCTCTTGGAAAGACATGAAAAATCCTTTGACATGTTATCTTGGATCACCCTTTCCCTTGTATTTTTCAAACTTGGGTGGCTCAAAGGGGGAAATGGTACTTATAGCATTTATCTATAAAAGGGATAGGGGTAAAACTCCTCAAATTTATATATTTTTTCCATGGATTCCTTAATGTATTATTTGGATAACATCCTTCATATGTTTCCATTCTTTATAAAATGATGAGCCTTGGAGTGGTAATGATGTGGGTAGGATAAAGTTGGGTTTTGGTAGCTCAAGGGTGTGGTATTAGATTGTTAATTATTAGATTGTTGATTATGATTTGAATGTTTTGATATTAAAGGATTTATATAAGAGGCTAAGTTTTCCAACTATTGATTTGATTTTTGGAGTTGGCCAAACATGACTTTATTTTGATCTTGAGGATATTATTATATTATAATTGATTTTCCTTTACCAAGGTTGATATGAGAGAAATTTGGATTGGGTTTTTGACTAATTTATTTTAGATTTGACTTGTTTTGGTCAATAGGATCACTAGAAGTAGCATGTTCTTGGTTTGGATAGATTTGATCTTTCATACTTATTATGTTACTCATTTTTTAAACATTATAATCTACAAGAATATTAGCTCCTATTTCTATAAATTGCATGAGGATGTCATCTTTGTTTTCAAATAGGAACTAATCTACTTGGGTTATACCTTGTTTTATTTTAAACAAATCATTAGTGTCATCATTGTACTAACTCTAGTTTTTAAGTCTATAATTATCATAATCTTTAGTTTGATCTTGATTAAAAGGTCCACCAAAAAGGAATGGATTCTAATTAAAAAGAGTTTTAGTATTAAGGTATTGGTTATGTCTAGATTGATATCTCATTTTAGGTGCCATTGGTTTTGTTTGAGTTTGATTTTAGACTATTTTTACATAAGGGAAAAATAATATCATAAATGCAACAAATCCCTATGCTAGTCAATTAAGGTATATAAGCGCAAAAATATACCTTGAAGGTAAGAGGGATAATCTTAGGAAATGTTGTTTTCTAGGAACCACTACACGATTGTAGATAGATGGATTTTAAGTTATTTATGTAGGATCTCTAGGGGAGTCCTTGATATACCTTATGGTATGCGAGGCCCAAATCCATGATATAAGGGTGTGGTATATGATCTAGGTATTTTGATTAAATCCATCTCACATTACTTGATAGTTAATTAGGATTAGCCAATTAAGATATAAAATCCAAGGACTATAATAGTCCACCTAAACACAAACTTTTGATAGTGTTTAGTGATGAAATACAAGTCACCAAATTCCATAAAAATAAAAATAAATTTATAAACCATTTATGACTTCCAAAATCATCTTACATTGTGAGGAAAGAGAATATGTAGGTTAACCTTGGGATACATAAGTGATCTAACATGTTTCAGATTCTCAAGATTTCTCTAGGCATAAGTGAAGAGCATATGTGGGTTAGACCACACATAAACAAGTAACAAAATAAAAAATAAAGGATTAATTGATTAATATTTGTTTACTTTAAAATTCTTATTCCAATGTAGTTACATGCAAATGTGTTAGTAGTTTTATATGTTTAGGGTTTTATAAAATGATATTTGTTGTACAAAAGGGTTAGAATGATGCAAAAAAAAAGCACAAACCCTACATGTTATAAAATTAGATATTTGAAATGAGTAAACCTGAAAAATGTTCTTTAGAAGATGAAAATGCCACTAATTGATGCATAAAAACCATTGTTATATGTATAAATGCCATTGTGTAAAACAAAAACACAACATTTAATAAATGCCATTATCTGATTTAGAAATGTCACTAGCTAAGCAAAAATGCCTCTAATCCAAAATTGTCATTTTTTATGCAAAACTACCATTGTATGATGTAGAAATGCTACTAGATGAGCAAAAATAAAACTAGTGTAAAAAACATCACATTTGATGTAGAAGCATCATTCTAGTGTACATAAAATCCACTAGCTAAGGAGAAACACCAAAACCCTATAGAAACACACATAAAAATAAAAAACATCATTTCCAAGTGATAAAATGCCACTATCCAATGCAAAAATGCTAATACACATAAAATAAATGTTGTTACATATAAAAATGAAACTTTGACATAGTAAACAAAAAAATATGAATAGAGGATCAGAATGTTAGCAAAACTGATCTAAAAGTGAATCAAATTCTCTCTAATAGGAACAACAATCAACAAACCTCTTAAAAATCATGAAAACATAATAAAATGAAGGAGATTTTTGATGTGGGTTTTATGCACACAACATAAAATTTTTATGAAGTAGTATATAATGTTTTATGATTGGTGATTAATCACTCTAAGGAACAAATTGTAGGGTATTATGTTTTATAAAGAACATGTTAGTTGAATAGCAGTGCATGAGGTAGTTTATTTACCATGAATTAGTTGCATTTGGATGATTCTAAATCTACTAAGTTTTTTTCCATGGTTGTGACATAAGAAGTCTTGGTCAGGTGACACTTACTTCTTCCTCCAAGTCAACTACGAGTGAGGGCTAGCCTTGACACTCGACAAAGAGAAATTGGAAGCATAGTGGCTAATGAGATTAAAATGAAATCATATGAAAGTAAAGGAAAATAGAATTTCAAAAAGGTTTGGAGAGGTCCACCATAGAACATGCTCTAAAAAATCATTTCCCCATAGAAGCCTCATCAAGATTCACAAAGGATCCCACCTGATTGATAAACATTTTAATGTGCTCTTCTTTTATCATAATAGGGGGATGTTGTAGAGCTTGATCTATATGGAATCTGAAGTCACCTCAACCCTTTTAGGGTCAAATAAGGGATTCAAATTGTAGAAAAACAACTTGAAATTTCCAACAAACCAAGGCCTAGAGGACAAAAAAATCTTGATCCATAGGATTCTAAAAGATAACTTGAAAGAAGTCATGACTAATCTAGGTGAATGAAGGTTCTTATAAATAACCCCATCCCTTCTTGACCCACACATCAAGGTCATAAATTGAGAGTGAGGAGCATACACACTTACCAAGTAAACAATGATTGCCTAGGTCTGAACTCAAATATTGAATGTCCTTATCAAAAAAATTTAGCTCCAAAGTCTCATTTAATAAAGTCACCAAAATGTCTCATAGAATAAAATAAGAAGATGAAAATTTATGAATAGGGGTTGGGGGTTACCCTAGCTCCCACTTCAAAATGCACCAACTGGGTATTTAAACCATCAAAATCCAATCTAGTTTTGCAAAAAGAGTTGCTCTTGTATTGTTATTCACATCAGATTCAAAATAAAGAAAATGTTAACAATTAGTGTTATTCTCATCAAAGTACCTGAAAAGTGCAAAGTCAATGGGATTCATTTAGGGTATAGAACACTTAAAGGAGGTGAATTTCCCATGTTTCTTGTAGTGCATGAAATTCATAGAGGATTCAAAATGTGTGGGAAGAGCAATATAAGAGATATTAACTAGATTATAATACCCTATCACAATTTATAGGAATGTGATAAAGTGAGAAGTTCCTAATGGCCTTGATAAGCATGAAAAGAATGAGTGGTTCAAAAATAAAAAAATAAATGTCTTAAATGTTATTTAAAGACACATTAATGTAGATTGAATATCCCCTTTATGTTTACTAGAGAAATGGTAGAATAATTGATGTTATTAAGGTTTGTGATAGGCACAAAAAGAGTGTGGGACATGAAAGATAGTATTAAGGACATAATAAATCATAATCTATATTATATTTGCATTTGTTGGAGGTCAAAAAAATGATGGATATTCATGAACGATATGAAAAAATGGGCTAAGCATGTCAAAAAGGGGAGCTAAGGCATTTAATACCTGGAAAGGTATTGAAAAATATAGAATGGAAGTGCAAGGTTCTTATTACACGCAAAACTTTTGAATAATCTCTCACGCATCACTCATTATCTTCAAACCCTCATGTCCACCATGATTTTCTCTACTATGTGTGTTCAAATTTAAAGGTCATTATTACCTAAAAGTTTTCATTTCTTGTCATTTTCATTTTTTGCATCATTTTTCGTCAATTTTCATCATTTATTCACTCAATTTCAAACCATCTCTTTACCTCATGTTTGTTGTTGACCTTATCATGTTGGTCCCTCCATTTTTCATCATGCTCATCCCCATTTTTCCTTTTAAATTTTAGCCTTATATTTTCAAAGCATTTTTCCATTAAATAACACAATTTTGATAGAGGACTCCCACAAGTTACTGCATTTTCAACTATAGTCCAATATATTGATCTAGTGCTCACTTGTGTAAATTAATGCAATTAGGAGACTAGATAACATAGGTACATTAATGATGTAGTGTTGAATGAACTATATCTCCATTCAATAAACATGAATTTTGGATTTACACCACATGATAAAGCATTTGATATGAGATAATAAATTGCACAACAGTATTAGGATTAGAATATGAACAAGTGCTTGAACATGATAAAAATTTTATTTAAAGAAGAATAAGAGAAAGGGTTCCTAAAAAAATCCCAAATATTTATTCCTATCTTATTTTCATGAAGAGTTATAAAATATGATCACATTAATTAGCATAGTAATAGGGAACCTAACCATAGGGGAGTTCCATGAATGGAGGTGTATGGTCATGAATATCAAATGTGAGGTAAAATAGTTTATTAACTGAGGTCACATCATCAGTGAGACCATTCATAAAATTTTGAAAAATATAGACACCATGACAAAAAAAATTATATGCCTACCTTTTGGTGTACTTAATTATAGGCATGAGAGTATTGCTTGTTGTACATGAATAATTAACTCCTAGAAGAATGATCTATGACTTTTATCCCCATATTAATTATGAGAAATGAAATAAACATTTCCGGTTAGTCAATGACACATTTTATATGATAGTAGTAATAACTTTGGATGGTAACACAAAAATGCAAAGCTCAAATGAAACTATTAATTTGGTCAAATAATATTGGAACTACTTTATACAATTTTTAAGGTTCACTTACATTAAAGTAGGTGGATTCAAGGTTATTCCATATCAAATATCCAGGAATGCTAATGTTAAAATTATTCTCATATAACTCTTTAGGCATTTAGGGAAGATTCATAAAAGGCACAGAGAAAAACATACCACAAAAAATCCATTTCCTATTGAATTGAGTTATTACACTTACAAAATTGTGCTTGAAACACAAAAAATTGAGACTACAATGATTCATTTCCCTATGAAATTTCACACCAAGATATTTTCCTTTGACAATAAATTTTTTTTGAAGAATCATCTTGATCATGGTCCTAGATATCATCATGAGCCAAAAATTCAAGATTACTAGGAAGACTGCTTAGATGATTTTGAATTCATAAGAAGAGATTACACAATAATGACTTTGGAGAAATTGAGAACTTTAATATTGGAATGGGTTACAAAGGGGATACTTGATGATGGAAGTGGTATGGAAGACCTCATGTATGCCAATAAGTTCCAATATGTTCCTCTTCTTGAACCAAATTGGGATTCAAAGGAAAGAGCATGAGCTAAGTTTATACATATTTGTTAAACATAATAAATAAATTATAGGGTTTAAATGGAAAATAATTCTAATAGTTCTACAAAATAGACCTATATGTCTCCAAACAAGGTATCTACTTTACTTCATATGAATTTTTAATAATTTCATTACCACGTATGTTTTTGAATCTATAGTATGTTTCCTTGACCAGTCAATATCAGTAGTTAAATAATATCATTGTCGATGAAACTTCAAATATTTTTTACTATTATTTCTTTGGTTCCTTCTCTTTAACCTAATTGAAAATTCATAAGAGAGAGTTTGGAATTACTTGAATATTTTTTAAATAATTTTGAATGACCTAAAATCCTTTTACCCACTTATTTTTAAAAGTTTAATGATTTCAATAAGTTAAAATATATTAAGACTTTATATATATATATATATATATATATATATATATATATATATATATATATATATATATATATATGAGATGTCATGTTCCAAATGTATTAAGAGTTTTTGTTAAGACCATTTCATTTGTGGTATTCAAAAAAAATATGGCCTTCATCTTCACAGTTTTAAAGCTTTTTATATCAAGAGGTGTAACTTATAATGGTAATATGGGGTAGCTCTAATACATCATGATCATGAAAGGAAAATTCCAATAGACAAAATAAAACAATTAATTTTTACACACAAAAAGCATATATTTTTTACAATACCACTTATATATTTTAAAAAATAACTATACAACCATGGTTAATAGCTTATTTAAGTGAATTAGGAAAATCAAAGTGGTTGATGATATATTTAAGACGTTTTACTTAAGTGTATAAGGTTATTGAGTCAGTATTGTCATGCAAATCAAACACACCATAGTAAGCATCTAGATGCAGTAATTTATTTTCCTTACAGACAGATAAATTATCCATATGCTTTCCTTTCATGATAAGGTTACCGTCTAGGGAGATGGTTTAATTAAATCAAACTAAATATTTATGAGTGGGTGATTTACTTCTTTTTCCTTCTCTTTGGTTTTCATAAAAAAAATCATCGGTTGATGAAGCCAAAGAGCTTACAATGGATGTTGGAAAAAAAATAGAGAATGTGTAGGCTTAGGTGGGAAAAAACCAACAACAAAAAATAAAACAAAAAAAATTGAAACTATGGGGATAGTGTGGAGTTGAACAACAGTGCTAGAAATGTACTAAATAAACATGAAATAAGGGATACAATAGGGTATGGGAAGAACATAAGCATAAAAACTCATATATATATATATATATATATATAACTCAAAATAAGAATTATAATCTGATTATAACTTAGAAATAAACATATCTACAATTGTTTAGAAACTATTACAAATACCTCTATTTTGTCCTCATTTCTTACTAATGGTTGATGCTCTGATTGATATCAACAAATAACATTCCTCTGCCTTGTCTATTTCCCCCCTCATCCTTCTTCTATGTCTACTTCAGTCTACTAATAATATGTTCTTCTTTACCTTTTGTGTGCTTTTCTACTCCAAGCTTCTTCTTCTCTAGACTAACTACCTACTACTGGTGTGCATATTTTCTCTTCTCTACCTATCTTTGACTAGTATTGTATCATTAAAAATTATTCCCTTGTCTTCTCTTTTTATTTGTTTGATATTATCTCTTTTTGTCCCCTGGTTGGGATTCTCACCTACCACCATCATTTCCCCCTAAAACTAAATGACTCTTTAAAAGTCAAATTTGATCCTGCTATAATAAATATGATCATAGAGGGGAAGCTCTGGAGATGACATAAGGGTAGGTGAGGGTACGAATATTTTATTTTAATACTCCCCCTTATTATTGACCTTCTTACCATGGTCATCTAAACTTTTCTTAGCCTTCAAAATATCCTTATAACTTTTATTCACCTATCCATATCCTTTTGGAGTCATTTTATGCATGTCCAAAACTTCATTACTAAAGCTTGTAGCTAGACTAAAAAAATTTGTATCTGGGCTAGCAGATTCCATAGTTACCTTGTTAGAGTCCATATCTTGATTGTAGGAGTTCATATCTACTCTGTTGGAGTTTGTACCTTTGTTGTTAGAGTCTAGAGCTAACCTATTAGAGTCTAAACTAAACTATAAAAGTCCAGAGCTATGTTGTAGGAGTCCAAAGCTGACTTGTAGGAGTCTAGAGTTAGACTATAGGATTGTGGATCTAGATTTTATGAGTCCAAATCTGGACTATAGGAGTCCAAAGATGGACTATAGGAGTCTAGACCTAGATTTTAGGAGTCTAGAGCTGACATAAAACCTTGTAGGCCCAATGTTGTTGCATTAATGACCCCTAACATTCCTCTTAAGTGCATGAAAATGTCTTTTGACAATGACTTATTAAAAATATCAATTAGTTGTTGATCTAATTTACAAAAACTAAGCTCTATCACACATTTCTTAACTAACTCTCAAATGAAGAGATACCTAATTACAATGTGCTTGATCCTACCATGAAAGATGAGGTTCTTTGACAATTTTATGAAGGATATACTGTCATAATAGACCATATAATCTCCTTACTTCTCCTCATGCAAATATGAAAGTATCCTTCTCAACCATATAGCTTAGCATGTTGTTTTATTGGCTTCTATATACTCTACTTCAGCTATAGAAAATGAAACTATAGGTTACTTATTTTAAGCCCAAGATATGGATCCTAACCCAAGATGAAATACATACCCCAAAGTGCTCTTTTGACCATCAAGGATACTAACCCAATCATTATCCTTGTAACCCACAAGCTAAAACTTATCTATTTCTACATAAAAAACTCCATAATCTCTTGTTTTATTCACATACCTCAATATCCTTTTGCCCACTTTCTAATGTGTCTCTTTTGACATCTCCACAAATCTAGATATGAGGTTGATTGCATACATGATGTTTGGCCCAGTTTTAGTCAAATACATTAAGCTTCCCACTAAGCTTGTGTACCATGTGGGGTCTATATTTCTACTATAATCATCCTTACATAAATTTAAGCTTATCTTAGCTTGTGTAGATATTGGCTTGCTTTCTAACATCCTAAACCTCTCCAAAATCTCATTTTCATACTTATATTGGCATATGAATATACCTTCATCCATTTACTTGACTTCTATCCTAAGAAATTACTTCAAGAAGCCTAAATTACTCATTTCAAACTACTTCTTCATGGCTATTTTGAACTCTTCTATTAATTGATTTGTATTTCTAGTGAATATTAGATAATCCACATACAAAACTATAATAAAAATATCACCTTTGCTCACTTTGATGTAGAGTGTGGTCTCACTATCAGTTTTGCTAAAGTCATTGCTTAATAAGTAAGAGTCTATATGGTTGTATCATGCTCTTGGGTCTTACTTGAGCCCATACGACACCTTTTTCAGCATATATACCTTGTTCTCATAATGGATAATCTCAAATTTGGGTGGTTGTCCCACATAAACATCTTATTCTATCACTCCATTCAATAAGGCTGACTTGACATCCATTTGATGCACCTTCTACTTGTGTTGAGCATCAATGGCAATGATTGTCCTTCCCATTTTAGCCTTTTCTTGTATCCTTGTAGTCACATCCAAGCCTTTTCATCTCATTTTAGTCACATCCAAGACTTTTTTTGTATCCTTTCACCTTTAATATTTCCTTATGCCTCTTTATCTTTCCTTCAAGAGTGGTTTTTGTCTTGTGCACAAACTTGACTCCTATGACCTCTTTTTCTTTTGGTAGGTCAACCAACTCCCAAGTTTGATTTATCTCTATTGTGTGCATTTATTCATCCATTGCCTCACACCACTTGATGTCCTTGATTGTATATTCTAATTATACATGATCAATTGATAAAAAGATAACTTAATTCATAGTTTCATCTTTGTTTTTCTCATACCTTGACTGGTTATAGACTTCTTTGAAGCTTATTTTCATTGCTAGGCATTGACTTGAGTTGGAGGAGAATGATGTTGAGTCATGAACAACTCCTTGATATCCTTAATGGCTACTACCACTAGATGAATCATCCCTTTATGAAATAGGATTCTAATTTTTTGTATGGTTGGTTGTGCTACCTACTATTTTAGATTCAATAAAGGGTCCACTAGCCCTTGTTTATGCATGTTCTTCTTCTTGAATCTCCTCCTAAGCTTCATGCTCAATGAATTAAACATCTTAGTTGATTATTATCTCTTTGGTGATGATATTCTATAATTGGTAAGCCTTTGATCGATAACTATACCCTATGAAAATGCACTTCTCACCTTTGTCATCCCATTTAGTCTTTCTTTACTTGGGCGTGTGTGCATATGTAACACATCTGAACACTCTAAGGTGTTTAACACTTGGATTTCAATTTCTCCATGATTCTTAAGGGATCATATCCCTAATTATCTTCATTGGACAAATATTCAACAAGTATATAGTTGTTGCTACAACTTCAGCCCAAAAATCATTAAGCAAACCATTTGCCTTTAACATGCTCCTTGCCATCTCTGAGATGGTCCTATTCTTCCTCTCAGACACACCATTTTTCTATGGTGTATACCTAGATGTAAATTACTTCTTTATTTCATGATATTTGAAAAAATTCATGAATTCATTATAGATATACTCTCCCCCTCTATCCATCCTCAAAATCTTGATGTAGTAGCCACTATGCTTCTCCACCATAGCCTTAAATTTCTTGAAGGTCTCAAATGCATCTGATTTATTCTTCAATAAATAAACTCATATATTTCAGCTAAAGTCATCTATGAATGTCATGAAATAGACATTATTGGATAAGGAGGGAGTATCAATTAGAACAAACAAGTCTAAATGGATCAGATCAAGAGGAGCTCTATCTCTCCATGATTTACCCATGGGGAATGCACTCCTATGTTGTTTCCCCAATATGCATCCTTCACACATTTTGTTTGGATATTATACTAGGGGTATCCCTATGACCATTTGTTTCTTTTGAAGGAGGTTCAACCCACCAAATCTCAAATGCCCATACCTTAGATGTCAAAGAGTAGGCTCATCTACTATCATATGTTGTTAAGAGCTCACTTTGCATATTTAATGGAAATATGTGATTGATTGTCATTTTTACTACTATAATCTACCTATTTCATCCATTCTTATAAAATATGATGCATTATCCATTCTAAAATCTGACCTTGTGCCCCTTTTGGACAAGATTTCCAACGCTAATAAGGTTATGAATTAATCTAGGCACATAGTAAACATCTTGAATTTGCCTTTTGTCACTTTGCTTGGTGCAAATAGATGTGTTGCCTTTTCTCATGATAAAAACCTTCTCATTATTTCCCATCTTTACCTATAATTTTATTGACTCATCAATGTGGTTGAATATCTATTTGTTCCCACTCATGTCATTGTTACAACCACTATCCGAGTACCATGTCTCTTTACCAATTTATTTTACAATGTTACATGTTATGAACAAGTTTCCACCTTTCTCATTCCTATTAGGTTTAACCTCTTGTATTTTTAAGAAGTTTTAATTTTTCCTATTCATATCATACTCCTTATTTCTACACTCATTATCATAGTTTCCATACCTCTTGAAATAATAGCATTGGATGTTAGGCTTATCATACCTTTGTGTAAATTCTCTACTACAAGTTTTGCCTTCCTCTTCCTCTTTCATGTGACTCTTGATAGATATTCCTTCCACCTTCTTGAATATTGCAAGTTCTTCCTCTTCCTCTCTTGTTTTATCCTCTCCCCTTTCCTCTCACATTCATATTGGTCTTGAATTCTTGATCATAGGAGGAAGTGGCTGACCTATTCATCCTTTGTTCATGGTTTTCCAAGGATCCCATTAGATCACCTATTGTCATTAACCTAAAATAATTTGACTCTTTAATTACAACCACTATATGGTAAAATCTGACTGGAAGGCTCCTTAATGCCTTCTTTATTATCATATGATCTTCAAGGGTATCAGCACATGTCTTCATTTGATTGACAATATTTATTGTCCTTGTGAAGAAGTCATTGATAGAATCATTCTCCTTCATTTGTAGGGTCTCAAATTCCCTTCTTAAGAGCTTCAAATTGACAATATTCACCTTTTCACTCCCTTGATAGAATTTTGAATAATATCCCATGCTTGTTTAGAATGGATAGATATTACTATCCTAGGAAATATTTAATCATCTAGTGTCATTGGTATGTAGCTAAGTGCCTTGGCATCCTTTCTCCTATTCTATTTCAATGCATTCATTTGTGATTGGGTTAATGCATTGAATACTTCTAGGTCTAGAACATCATTATATCCACCTTCAACCAACTCCCATATCTCTTGAGAGTTGAATATTGTCTTCATTTTGATGCTCCACACATCATAGTTCTTTCCATCAAATGTAGGGGGTTGCTATCATGAACAAGAACTACCTGCTACCATGTCTAAATGGGATTACAACCTAAGGTTGTTGATACTAGTTGTTAGCATAAAAATAGAGAATGTGTAGGCTCAGGTGGGCAATAACCAACAATAAAAAATACAACATTGAAAATTTGAAACTATGGGGATAGTGTGGAGTTGAATAATAGTGTTGGAAATGCACTAAATAAATATGTAAGAATAGATGAAATAGGGGATGGTAGAGCATAAGCATAAAAAATCAATGATGCATATATTATAAGATTCAAAATAATATTATAGTTTGATTGTAACTTAGAAATAAACATAGCTATAAATATATATAAACTCTTATTAAAAACTTCTATTTTGTCCTTCTTGCTTACTAATGGTTTATGCTCTGACTGTTGTTAGTAAACATCATTCCTTTGCCCTATCTATTCTGCCCATTTTCCTTCCTCTATATCTACTAAAGTCTTTTATTTTTTTGTTCTTCTCTACCTTTTGTGTGCTTTTCTCCTCCAAGCTTCTTCTTATCTAGACTAACTACTTATTGCTACTATGTATATTTTCTCTTCTTCATTTCTCTCTGACTGTTGTTGCATTGTTAAATTTTTTTCCCTTGTCTTATATTTTTATTTGTTTTGTCTTATCTCCTTTTATCCCCTTGTTGGGATTCTCACCTACCACTATCGTTTCCCCTAAAAACTAAATGGATCCTAAAAATTTTGAATTTGAACCTGCTACCATAAATATGGTCTTATAGGGGGAGCTATAGACATGAGATAGGGGTAGGTGAGGGTAAGAATATTTTATTTTAACAAGGGACTTGTGGCAATGTAGAGATTTTTAAAGTGTACTCTAATTGGAAATTGAATTTGATGCATCTCCTCATATCCCCTTGGTATTCATGGGAAAACTACGCAGTCATTAACTATTATAATAAGAATAACTGAATTTATTAATTTTTCAATATTATCATATTGGAGCTACTAATGGTGGAGTATAAAAATGTGAGCTGCCAAAAAAAATGTCCTGCATTAAATTTAACAGTTATTTGATTGTCAAATATTGTACTGTCTTAAAATGGAAGTAGGGTGGATAAGGTTCAAGTCATACATATCAAAAGAAAAATTCAACCATTATTATTATTATTATTATTATTATTATTATTATTATTATTATTATTATTATTATTATTATTATTATTATTATTATACTTAAAGGTATTATATGGAATCATTGAATTACGTGAATGTTGACGTTTTTGTCCATATTTTGAAAATAAACATATAGCTATAATTTTGAGTAAGCATACATTTAAATTAGTGAACTCCTATTTCTAAGTAGCTATAAGATTAAAGCGGCATCTACACCATTGAAATCATCTAGGCATGATCCTAACCTTAACTATTTGACTCTCCATGTTAGGTATATAGAAATATTTGTACCTTGATGGATGGATATAAACAATCATTATCCTGACCAATGCTATAATTAATTTACAATACCAAATCTATATATGTTTTAAGTAGTAGTTAGACCTTGATGGATGGATAACATCGGGGTGATTCAATTTCTATTAAATCTTTTTATATATCACAAAAATAAGGCCATCATCATGAATATGTAATGGTACTGCTCACCACGCTCTCCACCATCAATAAACACAAGATAATTGAAGGTGAAAAATTAGATGCATATAAAAAATAAACACACCACTACTACAAATTTCAATTAAGTTATCTATAATTTTATTGAAATATTTTATTCTTCCCTTCTTACCTACCCACCCATCAAGATTTAGACTATATCAACAATCACCAAATAAGAATTTAATGTAGCAAGTTCAAATTTGAAATTTGCTAATCATTTGAAGTCTAGAAGGAAAGTTTGTGGTAGGGGGCAGAGTAACTAGATGGAGACAAAAGAAGAAGAGATCAAAAAAGAGGTAGAAAATAGACACAATAGTTAGAGAGAAGGATCTTAGAGAATAAAAAGAAAATGAGGAGAAAAAGATAGCACCTAGGAGAAAAACAACAAAACAATAGTCTACAGAAAATAGGGGAAGTGGTGAGAAAAAGATGGTAAAGTATATCCATAGTAGAGAAAGTGAATAGAAGGTACAAATCAATCAGAAGACAAAGGGAAATAAATACAACAGTTTGAGTAAGTAGTTTTTTTATAGCAAAGGGTAGAAGAAGACAAAATATATCATTTTTTGTGAGTTTTAAGAATAGTTGTAGTCGTGTTTGGCATATATTTTTAGGAGAAAATTAATTTATGCAAATTTGTGTTTTTTTTGTCTATGCATTACCCTACCCTTTTTTCTTATATTTTTAGCTTATTGTAACTACAATCACATATTGGTGCCTTTGTGATTAGTCTAGAGCTTAATGGTTTAGTGTTTTAAACTTCTCATTCTCCCTCATAGGCCTACATGTTATTTATGCTAATAATTGGTATCAGATCCCTTAGGTTATAATCCCATTTAGACATGACAACCAATATCTCTAGTTCATGGCAACAACCACCTACATTTTATGGAAAAAATTATGGTGTGTGGTGTATCAAGATGAAGACCATATTCAATTCTCAAGAGCTATGGGAGTTGGTTGAATGTGGATACAATGTATTTAAAAATATAGTAGCCTTAAATGTAGTAAGCTAAGCACAAAAGAATGTGTTGAAGGAGAATAGGAAGAAAGATGCTAAGGCTCTCAGCTACATCCAAATGACACTAGTTGATTCAATCTTTCCTAGGATATAAATAACTCTCCATTCCAATAAATCATGGGGCATTTTTTAAAATGTCTATCAAGGGAGTGGCAAGGTGGAGCTTGTCAATTTGGAGCTCATAATAAAGGACTCTAAGAATTTGATGATGGATGAAAATGAGTATATCAATGACTTCTTCATAAGGACAATGAATATTTTTAACAAAATCAAAACATGTGATGATGTAATTGAAGATCATTAGATCATTGAGAAGGTGTTGAGGTGAATTCCAATCAGATTTGAACCTATAGTGGTTGAAATTAAAGATTCAAAGGATTTGAGGTAAATGGTAATAGATGAGCTAATGAGTTCCTTGCAAACCTATGAACAAAGGTTGAATAGGTCAGCCACCTCTTCCCATAAAAAACATTCAAGACTAATGTGAATGTGAGAGGAAGGGGGAGAGGATCAAACAATAGAGTTATAGGAAGAAATTTAAATAGTCAAGAAGGTGGAAGGATTATCCATAAAGAGTCTCATGGAAGAGGAAGATGAAGGAGACATCAATTCTAGAGGAGGATCTACATAAAAGTATGACAAATCCAATGTTAAATGCTATTATTAAAATAAGTATGGACACTATGCTAGTGAGTGTAGAAAGGAGTATGACATGAATAGGAATAATTCAAATTTATCCCATGCACAAGAGGCTAAACCTAATAAGAATGATAATGGTGGAAACTTGTTTATAACATGTAACATTGCTGAGCAAAGTGGTAAATAAAAATGGTACTTGGATAGTGGTTGTAGAAACCATGTGAGTGGGAAAAGAGATGTTCAACCATATTGATAAGACAATAAAATCAGAGGTGAATATGGAAAATAATGAGAAGGTTTCCTTCATGGGTAAAGACATCATATCTATCCACACCAAACATGGTGATAAAAGGCAAATTCAAGATGATTACTATGTACTCAGGTTGAAGCATAACTTAATCAACATAGAGTAGCTTGTTTAAAAAGGATACAAGGTGAGATTTGAAGACGGTGAATGCATAATCTTTGATAAGAGTGGATGCAATAGGCAGATTGTAGTAGTCAAGATCACAAGCAACATGTTGTTTCCTTTAAGAATGCAAAGTGAGCTCACATCAGTGTTTAAAACTATCATAGTAGATGAGTCTATTCTTTGGCACCTTAGATATGGGAATTTGAGATTTGGAGGGTTGATCCTTCTTCACAACAAGCAAATGGCGAGAGGGTTTCCCCTAGTAAAATAACCAAATAAAGTGTGTGAAAGATGTATATTAGGGAAGCAACATAGGATTTCATTTACTGTGGGTAAAACATGGAGAGCTAGAGCTCATTTATAACTGATCCATTTAGACTTGTGTGGTCCAATGAAGGCCCCTCCTTATCCAAGAATGTCTAATTCATGACATTCATAGATAATTTTAGCCAGAAGACATGGATGAATTTTTTGAAGAATAAATTAGATGCATTTGAGACCTTCAAGCAATTCAAGGCCTTGGTAGAGAAGAAAAGTGGCCAACATATAAAGATTTTGAGGATGGATAGAGGAGGATATTATATCTCTAATGAGTTCATGAATTTTTGAAAGAATCATGGGATAAAGAAATAATTTACAGCCAAGTATACACCATAGTAAAATGGTGTGGCTGAGAGGAAGAATATGACCATCCAAGAGATGGCAAGGTTTATGCTAAAGATAAAGGATTTGCTTGATTATTTTTGGGCTGAGGCTATAAAAAAACTATATACTGTCAGGATCTTGCTCCACCAAAAGAGCACAATATGATTACCAAACCAAGCAACTTAATATGCGGAAATTAACCAGATTCGCCAAGTAACTAGAATTCAGAGTAACACAAGATATGAGAGACAATACACAACTTGTATTAACACTTTATACAGAAAAGAATACAATAAAGAAGATGCCACTTCTTCTCCACCACCTTACAGAGGTTTCCCACACCTCAAGTGAACAGTAAATCTTCTCCCCAAAGCTCTCCCTCTCAGGTCCCAACACCCAACTCAAATACAGAGTTGGTGTTCACCTCCCGTGCTCCACGCACAACACAAGTGCTCCACGCACTCCACAAGTACTCCACGTACTCCACAAGTACTCAAGGTACTTCAAGTAGATCTCCCATGAACCTACAATAACCTGCACTTCAACAGACCATACTTATGGAAGGAACTCCCTTGCCTTCCTCTTTGCTCTATCCGAGTACACACCTGTACTCCAAGTAGATCCTACCTGATACTGCTCCCTGTTGTGTTGCTATCTATATGATCCTGCACACCTGTAAATCAAACACGGTTCTGCTCACCTGTGAACCTTGACCTTGCACACACATACACCTACAGATCAATGATCTTACTTACCATGTAGATCACTCTACACCCTGAAGAACCCTTGTCCTTGCCTCACCAAGTCCTTATGATTCTCCAACCAGTACCAAGCTTGGCACTGATAGGGAACTAGGAGGAACACCCTTACTCACTTCACACACAGAAGGAGCAAACTTTGCTCAACTCAAACTAGAACACTTTTCCAATACAACCATGAGTCTATTATATAGATCTCATCCAAACAATGATTAGACATCTAATTATAATAATTAGATCCGCAGCTCTCAGTCTAAAAATAGCTCTCTTCATGCAAACACTTGGTTCGTTAGCTAACTGCCTGTAATTAGCTCGCAGTCAAACCACACAGGCGACTGACGTCGGTCCCTGTCTGCCTGGAGGTGACCGACGCCGGCCGACCCATGACCGACGTCGGTTGCTTCTCTTCACTATCCTGCCGACGTTGGCTGATCAGACAAACGCCGGTTGCTCTGACGCTCAGCAACCTTCAGCAACCCCTCCAATGGCCTTCTCCATGTCTGCATCAGTGAAGCTTTTAGCTCCACAACCTAACAATCTCCCACTTGGAGATAAATAGCTGCACTGTACCTGTACCTGTACTCTGTCTAATCTATTTCCTAGTTTGTATCCCTCTTCAAGCTCAACCCTGAAGACAACCCACCACACAACCTATGATGTACCTCCTGTCATCCGAGTACCCTGCCACATCCGAACCTACAAACACATGTAGTGAAGTCCTGACCCTGCATAGCATGAATCCCTGCTACCAGTCCCTCTCAAGTACCTGAGAACCCACTTCCCCGAATTGGCTCCTAACTCTCTGACAGCTCCCACTGCATGGGAATACACAGGTCTATACCAGACCTCATGTGATTTTGGACACTGTACCTGTCCAGCCCTTAGTGTGCTCTGGCTCTGCACCCTAAACCTCGCCAACACAAGATTCACATTAGCTCCCACTCCAGACAAAATCAACCTGTGATCTCCATGTCTCCCATGTCAAATAATTCCGCTGCTCGAAACTCCTCATGACATGCCACTGAACTAATCTTACCCTTAGCTCAGCAAAACCCTGTATGTACAAACCTGCTAGCTAGCAAATATACCATCCACATACAGCAACAGAATGATGTCGCGATTCATCATCCACCTGGTAAGACAAACCACAGTAGTTACCCTAACATTGACTGAAGCCATGCTTCGTCCTCCACCTGTCAAAACCTGTACCACTGTCCTGCAGCTCCTCAAGACCATATACCTGGTCTTCCGTCTCACGTATCCGTTCTCTCTATTCTTCAACTAAGGTATCCATTCATCTCTGTGTTTTCATCCAGCTGGCAAACCTACCAAAAACACCTGTTTGGTTCTCCTCCAAGGAATCACATCCTCATCCATGCCGAGCTCACACCTGTTTCCTGGATCCTTCCTGCTATATGATCAGCAACAAGTATAAAGAAGAGGAACAACGAATTTGAGGGCCTACTTACGCCTTCAGTCCTCCGTATGGGTGTTTGAGACTCCTTGACAGCGTGCTGTCCACCCAAAATCCGTTATAGTGACCGACCTCGGTCACCCCACAGTCTGCATCCGACCGACGTCGGTTTCCATGCGTCTGTCCCTGACTACCGACCCTGCGGTGTCCCTTCTGCCGACGTCGGTCCTCTGACCGACATCGGTCTTACATACTGCCGACGTCGGTCCCAAGACCGACGTCGGTCTTACCCTGCCCGACATCACCAGCTTCGGTCTGCACATGACCGACATCGGCACCTGTCTGTTCGACGCCGGTTCCTCCTGATCGACGCCAGTATCTGTGTTCCCCTGTGAGTGATGACTTTTTACCTGCGAGCTCCTTTGAATCAAAACCCATGTCCAAACTGCTCTGCTCAGAAGTATCCAGCACCAACCACTGGGTTCTGTCTGCCATCTCCTCCATAAACACCAAGGCTTTCCAGTTCTTAAACCTGTCAAATATATCTGTCTTCTGCTTAATAACATGCATCTCCTTCCTGCTCATGTGACCAAGCCTATGAAGCCATGTCTCCGCAACAAAAGAAGAATCAGTAATATAAACAAGTAGATAAAGAATACCTATTTTCTTACCACCAGCTAATTCAAGTGCATCCGCTGTGAGAGTTCTTGTGCATCTCTCATCACCCAATCTTTCTGAAGAAATTAGCCATATCTCCAAACCTAGTACCTGCATGACCTTCATCAACACCTGTGTGTTGGCCGCCTGCAATTTCAGCTTCACTTCCCCTTTGCCAATTCTTTGGCAAGGCTTACCAGCCCCTCTACCTGGGGCTGCATGGAAAGAGGCAACCGAATCTTTTATCCAAGATTCAACTTTATCCAAGAAACCTCCCAGAGCATCCTGTACAACAACACCTGCTACATCTGCTTCTTTAGTTTCTTCATGCTGATCTGCTACCAACCAACAATAATCTTTTACCTGCTCTTTCTTTCCATAGGACCGTGAGTGACCATCTATGCTTTTCAACTCCTCCATCCTTAGCTTACTTTGATCTGTCATTGCTCTACTCCCACTCAATCAGAAACCCCTGAGAGTGACCTGTAATTAAAACACACTACCCAGATCTAAACCAATCTGTTAGTATCCCAACCAAAAGCTCTGATACCACTTGTCAGTGGTATCAAGCTATGAGCCAACAACCTTGCTCCGATACCACTTGTCAGGATCTTGCTCCACCAAAAGAGCACAATATGATTACCAAACCAAGCAACTTAATATGCAGAAATTAACCAGATTCACCAAGTAACTAGAATTCAGAGTAACACAAGATATGAGAGACAATACACAAATTGTATTAACACTTTATACAGAAAAGAATACAATAAAGAAGATGCCACTTCTTCTCCACCACCTTACAGAGGTTTCCCACACCTCAAGTGAACAGTAAATCTTCTCCCCAAAGCTCTCCCTCTCAGGTCCCAACACCCAACTCAAATACAGAGTTGGTGTTCACCTCCCGTGCTCCACGCACAACACAAGTGCTCCACGCACTCCACAAGTACTCCACGTACTCCACAAGTACTCAAGGTACTTCAAGTAGATCTCCCATGAACCTGCAATAACCTGCACTTCAACAGACCATACTTATGGAAGGAACTCCCTTGCCTTCCTCTTTGCTCTATCCGAGTACACACCTGTACTCCAAGTAGATCCTACCTGATACTGCTCCCTGTTGTGTTGCTGTCTATATGATCCTGCACACCTGCAAATCAAACACGGTTCTGCTCACCTTTGAACCTTGACCTTGCACACACATACACCTGCAGATCAACAATCTTACTTACCATGTAGATCACTCTACACCCTGAAGAACCCTTGTCCTTGCCTCACCAAGTCCTTATGATTCTCCAACTAGTACCAAGCTTGGCACTGATAGGGAACTAGGAGGAACACCCTTACTCACTTCACACACAGAAGGAGCAAACTTTGCTCAACTCAAACTAGAACACTTTTCCAATACAACCATGAGTCTATTATAGAGATCTCATCCAAATAATGATTAGACATCTAATTACAATAATTAGATCTGCAGCTCTCAGTCTAAAAATAGCTCTCTTCATGCAAACACTTGGTTCGTTAGCTAACTGCCCGTAATTAGCTCGCAGTCGAACCACACAGGCGACTGACGTCGGTCCCTGTCTGCCTGGAGGTGACCGACGCCGGCCGACCCATGACCGACGTCGGTTGCTTCTCTTCACTATCCTGCCGACGTCGGCTGATCAGACTGATGCCGGTTGCTCTGACACTCAGCAACCTTCAGCAACCCCTCCAATGGCCTTCTCCATGTCTGCATCAGTGAAGCTTTTAGCTCCACAACCTAACATATACTTGCTATATATTTTTTCAATGAAGAGTGTTAGGGAAACGATCCCTCAAGAAGCATGGAGCAATTAAATAACTAGTGTTAAACACCTTAGAGTGTTCAAATGTGTTGCATATGCAAATGTTCCCAAGCAAAGAAGAACAAACTGGGATGAAAAAAGTGAGAAAAGTATATTCATTGGGTGTAGTGACCAATAAAATTCTTATAGATTATATAATCCAGTCATTAAGGAGCTCATAATCATTTGGGATGTTCAATTCATTGAGCATGAAGTTTGGGAAGAGAGACAAAAAGAAGAACAAGCACAAACAAAGGCCAGTGGACCCTTTATTGAATTTGAACTAGTAGGTAGTACATCCACTCATGCAGCAAGTTGGACCCCTATTTCACAAAAATGATGATTTGTCTAGTGGAAGTAGCCATAAAGGAGGTTAAGGAGTTTTTCATGAGTCAACATCATCCTCCTTTAACTCAATCCAATGCCTAGATAGGATAAGGATCTTCCAAGAAGTCTATGAGTAGTCAATGTATGAAGAAAGTCAACATGAAATAATGAATTATGCTCTTTTTTCTTTAGTTGATTCTATTTATTATGAGTAAGCAATCAAGGACAAAAAGTGGTTTGAGGTAATGGATGAAGAAACACATGTCATAGAGATAAATCAGATATGGTAGTTAGTTGACCTTCTAAAAGGAAAAGAGGTCATAGGATTTAATTAGATTTACAAGACAAAAACCACTCTCGAAGGCAAGATAGAGAGGCATATGGTAATATTAATGGTGAAGGGATACAAGTAAAGGCTTGGACATGACTAAAATGAGATGTTTTCACCCATATCAAAGCTATAAATGGTGAGGACAATCATAATCATTGTTTCTCAACACAGATGGAAGGTAAATAGATGTCAAATCATCATTCTTAAATAGAGTGCTAGAAGAAGAGGTTTATGTGAGACTGCCATCTAGATATGAGATTCTTGGGCATGATAACAAGGTATATAGGTTGAATAAGGAATTGTATGGGGTAAAATAATCACCAAGGGCATGGTATAGCTAGATAGATGCATACTTGTTGAGCAATGGGTTTAGCAAAAGCGGTAGTGAGCCCACACTCTACATAAAATCAAGTAAAGGTGATATTTTGATTGTTTTTTAATATGTGGATGATTTAATATTGATCCAAAAATCAGAAGATTTGGTTAAAAGATAATTCAAGAAATAAGAACAACACAATAACAATAATTCTAGCTCTGAAAAGAGATGTTTTATTCATCAAATTTGCAGATCCAAACATATGCTTATCTCTGAGAAGAGATGTATGATTTCCATTTTGGGTTACATCTTCATTTAAACATGTTTTGAAGGTAGGATGAGTATGTGTAAGGTCACTAATCTTGAGGGATATTAAGTGGTTTGACTTCCATGATTTACAACAATATATAATTCGAGAAATTAGTATTTTTAGAAACTTACTATTTTTATATTGCACTACTAAAATTAAAATTTGGGGCACTTACATTAGGTTTTTAGGGGTCAAAATCTATTGATAAAAGCTACGTTCCATCTCACCATGTTTTTCTTGTTCTTAACTTTCCAACAGTTCAAATGGGGAGTCAAACGGAGCTATGGTGCAAAAGTTATGGCTCGCGGAAGTTCTGCCACCAATCAGGGTAGAACCATCACCCAAATTGTCACTTGAAATGTTGCTCAGATCAGATATTCACCATAAATGTAAATTAGTTAATAGGAGAGATCAAAACAACCATGAATAGTGAGTTTGAGATGATTGATTTAAGTCTATTAAAGTACTTTCTTAGTATACAAGTTAGGCAAATGGATAGTGGCATCTTCATATGCCAATCTAATATGCAAAGGAGATTTTAGAAAGGTTTAGGATGCTAGACAACAAGCCAGTATCTACAACAGCTGAGATAAGATTAAAATTATGCAAGGATGATTGAAGCAACAATGTAGACCCCACATAGTATAAGAGTTTAGTGGGAAGTCTAATGTATTTGACTACAACTAGGATGGACATCATGTATGTAGCTAGTGTTATATCTAAATTTATAGAAAAGCCAAAAGAGACACACAAGATTATGAAGTTTTGTATACAATAACATATGAGTTTCAGCTAATGGAATACACAAATAGTGATTGGGTCGGTAGTCTTCCTAATTGAAAGAACACTTTTGGGTATATATTTCATCTTGGCTCAGGATCCAATCTTGGGCCTCAAAGAAACAACCCATAGTTTCACTTTCTATAGCTGAAGCAGAGTACATAACAGCCAATGCAACAACATGCCAAGCTTTAAGGTTAAGAGGGATACTTTTAGATTTGCACGAAGAGCAACAAGGATATTTTATGTTTTATTATGAAAATATATCCTCCATAGCATTATCAAAGAACCATGTCTTTCATGGTAAGAGAAAGTACATTGAAATTAGGTATCACTTCATTGAATAGTAAGTTGAAAATCATGTAATAGAGCTTAAGTTTTTTAAGTCAAATAAAAAACTAGCTATAATATTTACTAAGTCATTACCAAAGGATAGTTTTATGCACTTAAGAGGAAGGCTATGGGTTATTAATACATCCACATTGGGCCTACAAGGCTTTATATTGGCTTTGAAGTCCTACAACCAAGCTCCAGAGTCTCATAGTCTACCTACAGACTTCGATAGTCCAGCTATGGACTTCGATAGTCCACCTCCAAACTTCAACATTCCAGCTTTGGACTTCAACAGTCCAACTCCAGACTTCAATAGTCCAGTTATAGACTTTGATAGTCCATCTTTAGACTTCGATAGTCCATCTCTGGACATGCATATAATGATTTCAAATAGATATAGGCAAGCAAAGATATGCTATAAATATGTTTTGAAGGCTGAGAAAAGTTTAGTAGAACATGGTAGGAAGGTCAAGAATAAAGGGGAGTGTTGAAATATTTTATTTTTCCCTTCCTACCTACACACCCAACAAACTCCAGACTATAACAATAGTCACCAAACAAAAATTTAATGTAGCAAGTTCAAATTTGAAATTTTCTAGTCATTTGAAGTCTGAGCAGGAAAGTCTGTGGTAGGTGGCAAAGTAGCTAGATGGGGACAAAAGAAGAAGAGATAAAAAAGAGAGTTAGAAAATAGATGTAGCAGTTAGAGAGAAGGATCCTAGAGAATTAAAAAAATTAAGGAGAAAAAGATAACAAGGGAGAAAAATAATGCAACAATAGTCTACAAAAAATAGGGGAAGTGGTGAGAAAAAGACAACAAAGTATATCCACAATAGAGAAAGTGAATAGAAGGTGCAGAAGACAAAGAGAAAGAAAGACAATAGTCTGAGTAAGTAGTTTGTTGACAACATAAGGTAGAATAAGACAACATATATCAGTTTTTTGAGTTTTAAGAATAGTTGTAGCTATGTTTGTAATATATTTTTAAGAGAAAATTAATTTATGCAAATTTGTGTTTGTTCTGTATATGCTCTGCCCTGCCATGTTTTTCCTTATATTTTAAGCTTGTAGTAACTATAATTTTTCTGTCCATATTGGCACCTTCATGATTAGTCTGGAGCTTAATCGTTTAGTGTTTTAAACTGCCCATTCACCCTCCTAGGCCTGCATGTTATTTCTACCAACAAATTTTTGCACCTCCAAAATAAAGCTCCCCCAATGCACTACACATAGGGAAAGATAGGTTTAATATAAGCATCCAACCCCCGCAAACATACACAATGAATATACAAAATACATGTTGGAAGCTACTAGTCTAATAGTGAGTTGGAGGGATCAAGGGGTGTTTTAGTCATTTGATGGGGCTATGCAGGTGGAGAATTTGGCAACGACAGAGCCGAATTTTTATTATTGGTGATGTATGAATTTGGACTTAGCCTAATTTAGAAAATCCTCTGCCGAAAAAAGAGAAGTCCGTTATGTTGAAGAAGGATTTCAACTATGGTACTTAGGACACCCTCACATTTCTATAAATATATTTTTATCTAAAGAAAAACAATTGTAAGCGCTTAACAATTCGAATGAGTCGAGACGAGCCAAGTTGAGCCGAAGCAGGTTGCATTGAAAATGAAAAGGCAATTTCAGGTATATAGAGATAACACATCTTAGTTGAGCCAATTTCAGTGAAGCAATTTTTAATCTTTAGAAACGTGAGATAGATAGGCCATATTCAATCCACAACCTTACAGTTTGATAAGTACAACTTAGTCTTATTTTGTGCCTCTTAATTACATGTTTGGAGTTTTCGAACCGCCACTACCTTGCGTTTTGATAAATTTTGTAAATATTGCTCTGAAGAGTAGGTTTTAAGCAGTCCTTGAAAGACTTGACTATCTTTTTAAGTTTTTCGTGAGGTATGAAGATGGATTGGATATATTTCCTTCTTAAAATCTTTGAGATTTTGTTAGAAATGCTCTCAATGTATGGAAGATAAAGTATTTCTTTTTTGTCATTGATTTTTCTAGCACAAGAATACACCTTGGTAGATCTCACTGATTTAAAAGTTTTTTTAATTTGTCTTTTATTGTAGCCATTTTAATTAAAATTTTTAGTATAGTGATAAATCTCTTCTAAATGGTATTTATCACATATTTTAAAAGCTTTAGTTGTTAGGATTTTTAACACCTTGACTTTTTGGGAAGGGTGATGATGGGAATTGGCATGAAGATAGAGATCAATTTATGTAGATTTTTTAAAGTCCCACTAAGAAAGGGAGCCAACAAGTTTTCTCGAAAGGAGGATGTTAAGGAAGAAAAGATTGCCATTTTGTTCTAGTTCTTTCGTAAATTTGATATTAAACATAATACTATGGATGTGTTGATTAAAATCTTACAATTTTTCTAAACTATGTGCCCAGTTTACATGTGTGTTATCAATATACCTCTTCCACCACTTTGTATTCACAAGAAAAGAGTAGAGGTGACCTCATCCCAACCCCCTCATTTGTTTGTTTGAAGGAAAGAGTAAATGTGACCTCATCCTAACCCCTTCGTTTATTTGTTTATTTGTTCATAAACGAAACCCTTAAAAATAAAAAAGGTTAACCATAAACAAATTTTTACTAAAGACTTAGTTTTTCATCAATGTGTTGTTACTTTTTTTTTTTTTTGATATTCTAAAACTCTTGATTGTTTATTTGAATATAATTTTTATAATTTTTTTCAATCATTTTAAGGACTTTTTATTTACATAATATTTTTTTTTTAATATTTTAAATTTAATAAAAATCTGTATTATTTATTTGAATATAACTTCAATAAAATTTCTTAACATTTATTAAGATATTTTAAAACTATATTCTATAAAATCTTACCGTTAAATAATGAAAATATGAATTTAAATACTTAATTTCATTTATAATATAAATATAATTATCCGTTAGTAACCATGACAGGTTAATAGGACAGCTTGCAAGAGAAAGTAGAAAAACATAAAAGAATAAGAATAACTATTAAGTTATTGAGATATAACTCTAACAATTTGTGAGTGCTGAGTGGGTGCGGTCTACTGTTACTTAAAATATTAAACTCGATGTAGAATGGTATTGATTGCGACGATTTTAATTCGTTTAATGTCTGAGATTACTCACTGTACAGACATTAATGTTAACAAATGCACGGCTAGAAATCCATTATATGTGGAGGAACGCTGCATGCAATGGTAGATCCCATAATTTCAGCAATCCATCATCTAGTTATAGACTAGACTAGACTAGTGGAAAAGTTTTAGAAATTGACAGCCTTCATCTATTGGCCAACTGCAGTCGGCATTCATTTTTATTTATTTCTTTATTTCTTAGGTTGCTTGCAACTGATCTTGAGAAGCAGCAGCCTGTTCGATTGAATCTACACTCTTATAGCACTGGAAGTTTATAAGGTATTTGAAAAATCTAACCACCCTTTGTTGTTGTTAGTAATAATAATTTGTTTTTGAGTTGGAGAGAGAGGGTACGGCTTTTTAACATCTTCTGAATCCTAACTTTTATTAAAAATAAACTCTTTACATTGACAGTATAGTTCGGCATCCTATCAACCTGATATGCATGTGATCCCGTGGGATTCATGAAATCTAACAAACCTTTTTAGAATTTTGTGATAGTGTTTGTATTCCTATATTGAAGATCAAAACAGGAAAGAATAGGCAATTGGCCTTTTATTTGGTCGAGAATTTTTGCTCTTGCCGTTGCCAACAACAATATGGTCGAATATGGGGCATAGTCAATATACTACTCTAGCTCACCTGTCGCATGCGGTCACCTCCAACCTTCATTGAATGCTGTCAGTGCATGAAGTTCAGGCGATCCAAGAGTATCTGGCTGTACAAGACATCACTGCATATCCCAGCTGAAACAGATACATGTCATTAATGGTTTTATTGTATGTTGTTGGCCTCTGTCAAATGTGTAACCATTTTGAGACTTCTACAACTACTATATAGAGAGCTTGATTGTATGTGTTTAAGCAATGAATTCTGGAACTAGTGTAGATCTGCCAGTTCATTCCAGCCAGCAGTGCTGTATGTGTTTGTCATCTAAGCGCTGTAACGCGTTGGCCAGCCAATAATGCTGTGTTTGTAAGAGGTGTTAGCAGAAGCTCCTGATTTGTGTGCTGTAACACATTTAGTTATGATTGAGTGTTAGGCACAGAAGCTCTTCACAGATTGTAAGCTAAAGAGCATTATCTTTTAATATAAATAGTTTTCATTTGTTCTTTATACTGTTGAATTTTATATTCGTCTCTCTAGCATGATTATGGTCTGTTGATTGTTTGCTGTAGCAAACTCTTAAATGTTAGTTTCGTTCAGAATAAAACTATATTTAAAAGTTAAAAAAAGAAAAAGTAGTGAAAAAAATATATATGAAATCCTCTTGCAGCTAATTTGTACTTTCGAGGCTGACATTAGAAACTATATAAATCTTGGGATTTTTTATTTTTATTTTTATATTTAATTCTATATTTATAAAATCGATGAACATGCAAGAATAAGGTCAGTTGTTTAAATAATTTTTCTATTTATAAAAAGAATGCACAATCTTATATTTTCATGGATGTTTCAGCAAATCACTCTTCCTGGATTGATAATTTTGTGATCTATGGGCGGGATGGAGACTACAGAAGACGACATGAAAGGTATGGAATTGAAGAAGAATCATTGATCCTTTTGAATAGAGGCAACTATAATCGTTGTTTTTAGTATAAATTGAATTGTCATGTTTATGTTGATGCAGGAGAGGATGAAATAAAGAAAAATATAGTGGATGAGTCACCCATAGAAGAGGTGCAGCTGACAGTGCCTACAACAGATGATCCCAACCTGCCAGTGATGACATTTCGGACATGGGTGTTGGGTCTTCTGTGCTGCATATTGTTGTCATTTTTGAACCAATTTTTTGCATACAGAGAGGCTGCTCTTACAATAAGCGCGGTTTGTGCTCAGATAGGAGTCCTGCCAATGGGTCGCTTTATGGCCGCAGTTCTGCCTAGCAAAAAGTTCACTTTCCCTGGAACAAACTGGAGTTTCTCGATGAATCCAGGACCTTTTAACATGAAAGAGCATGTCCTTATAACTATATTTGCCTCAGCAGGAAGTGGAGGGGTTTACGCAGTCCATATTTTCACCATTGTCAAGGGCTTCTACCATACAAGCATAAATCCGCTCGCAACATGGCTGCTAGTTATCACTACACAGGTGCACATTCTTCGTTATTTATAAATAGAATAATTTTTTATAATTACTATTAAATTTTTAACTGTGCTACAAACTCTATAATTAAAAGATTTTATTATTAATATTTTAAAAATATAAAACGATGCTAAAGATTTATAACTAAAATATGTTTTTATAGATTTTATAAAACTGTGTGGAAGCACTTCGGCACAGACCAAAAGTTGCTAAATGATAGGTAACAAGTAATAAAATTTAACCAGCACACATTAATCATTATATTTTATTTAAATAACCAGTCATAAAATTTATTATATTTAGTACTTTTTTAAGTATATAATTTGTGTGTTATATTTTGTTTAGATAATCATGGATAATAATCACAAATTTTATTATATTTAGTATTTTTTAAGTATATAATTTATGTGATTAAAGGAGAGGGGACGCCATCAGTGTTTATGGACGTCCATAACGAAAGAAATCATCATGAAATTTAATTGGAACCATTCAAATAATAATAATAATAATTTTACAGATTATTTTACAATTGTTATTTCAATTATTTATTTACTAAAAATATTGAATAGTGCAAGATACTATTATCTTATATAATTTAGGAGAAAGGGGACCTCATCAATTTGTATGTGTTGGTTTATTTTAATTATATATTTGCTTAAAGTCCTGAATGGTGAATGGTAATTGAAATGTCCAAGATATTTTTTTATATATACTTTTCATTTACTAAAAATACTAATGGTGAATCTGCAAAATATTTTTTAGTATAAATTTAGGAGAGAAAGGACCTCACCAATTTGTATGACTAGTGAATGGTAATTGAAATGTATAAGATATTTTTTTGTATATAATTTTTTTTTTAATAGTGAATGGTGAATGTGTAAGATACTTTTTAGTATAGAATTTAAGAGGGGGGGGACTCACTAATTTTTGTGTGTCGGTTATTATTTCAATTATTTTTTACTAAAAATATGGAATAGTGAATAGTAATTGAAATGTACAAGATATTTTTTCTTATATAATTTAGGAGAGATGGGACCTTATCAATTGATAATTGAAATATGCAAGATACTTTTTAGTATATAATTTAGAAGAGACGGGACCTCACCAATTGATAATTGAAATGTGCAAAATACTTTTTAGTATATAATTTAGGAGAGAGGGGACCTCACCAATTGGTAATTGAAATATGCAAGATACTTTTTAGTATATAATTTATAAAAAAGGAAACCTCACCAATTGGTAATTGAAATGTGCAAGATATTTTTTAATATTTAATTTAGGAGAGGGGACCTCAGGAATTGGTAATTGATATATGCAAGATATTTTTAATATATAATTTAGGAGAGATGGGACCCAATGCTTACATATTAATATTAGACATGTTGTGTGTGTTGGTTACACATGTTTATATATTAGAATTGGACATGATGAACTTGTAGGAATTATGAAACTTTGTTGGAACCATTCAAAAATTAGACATATTAAAATATATTAAAATTGGACATGTTATGTGTGTTGGTTACACAGAACTTATATATTAGAATTAGACCTCACCAATTGGTAATTGAAATTTGTAAGATACTTTTTAGTATATAATTTAAAAGATAGGAGACATCACCAATTGGTAATTGAAATGTGTAAGATACTTTAGTACATAATGTAGGAGAGAGGGGACCTTACCAATTGGTAATTGAAATATGCAAGATACTTCTTAATATATAATGTCGGAAAGAGGAAACCTCACCAATTAGTAATTGAAATGTGCAACATACTTTTTAATATATAATTTAGGAGAAATGAGACTTCTCCAGTTTATATATGTGGGTTATACAGTGCTTATAAAAATATACATATTAAAATTGGACATGTTATGTATGGTGGTTACACAATGCATATTTATTAGAATTGAATATGATGAACTTGTAAGAATCATGAAACCTTGTTGAAACCATTTAAAAATTGGGCATATTATAATTAAACCATTTAAAAATTGGGCATATTATAATTAGACATGTTGTATGTGTTGGTTTTACAACGCTTATATTAAAATTGGACATGACAAACTTGTAAGAATCATGAAATCTCGTTAAAACCATTCAAATGAAAATAAAAAATTTAAAATAGTTACAAATAATTATTTCAATTAATTTTAAGATAGTTACAAATAATTATTTCAACTATTTATTTGCTAAAAATATTGAACAATGAATACTTTTTAGTATATAATTTAAAAGAGGATACCTTAAAAGACACATATATTAGAATTGGGCATATTGTGTGTGCTAGTTACATAGTTTATATATTAAAATTGGACACGATCAACTCGCTGGAATCATGAAACCTGGTTGGAAACATTTAATTAAAAATATTAATTTTACAATTCTTGCAAGTGGCTATTTCAACTATTTATTTGAAAAAGTACTGAATGGTGAATGGTAATTGAAATGTGCAAGATGCTTGGTTTTGGATGGGCTGGAATTTACCGAAAGCTTTTGGTAGAATCTGCTTACATGTGGTGGCCTGCAAACCTTATTCAGGTTTCTCTATTCAGGTAACTACCCGGTGTATTATTGATTTTTGTAGCCAGCGATTTTGATATTATAGATGTAAGTTTTGTTTGTTGTGGCACGGCAGGGCGTTACACGAGAAAGAAAAAAGGCCAAAGGGTGGCTTGTCAAGACTGCAATATTTCATGATGGTAATGGTGTGCAGCTTTGCATATTATGTAATACCCAACATTTTGTTTCCAACTATTTCAACCATCTCAGTTCTGTGTTATTTATGGCGCAAGAACATTACAGTCCAGCAGATTGGATCGGGTGTTAACGGGCTGGGTATTGGCTCATTTGGCCTAGATTGGAATACAATTTCAGCGTTTTTGGGGACCCCTCTGGCAACCCCATGGTTTGCCATAGCTAACGTGATGACCGGTTTCTTCATCATCGTCTACATTCTCACTCCTATCCTCTACTGGAACAATGTTTACGATGCCAAAAAATTTCCCATTATTGATTCCAATCTATTTACCCAAGAAGGCTTGAGGTATAATACGTCAAAGATTCTCTCAGGTGGCTTCACTTTTGATGAAAAGGCATATGCTGAGTATGGCGCAATACACATGACTGGTTTCTTTGCTGTTACATACGGTGTAGGATTCGCAGCACTTGCAGCAACAGTGAGCCATGTTTGTTTGTTTCACGGAAAGTATGGATGGATAACTTGTACCAGGCTGTTTTTTTAACTTGTCTATGTTTTTTAGGGTAGACTACTAACGAAGAAATCTGAATCTCTTTGGTCACAGAGAAATATGGAAGCAAACAAGGAAAACATTGGCAGACAAAACTGTGGATGTGCACACAAGATTGATGAAGACAAATTACAAGTCTGTTCCGATGTACTGGTTTCTTATTTTGCTGATAGTGATGGTCGCTTTTGCACTGTTAGCCTGCGAAGGTTTCGGAAAACAACTTCAACTGCCGTGGTGGGGAGTTGTCATGGCTTGTGCACTTGCGTGTATCTTTACTCTTCCTTGCGGTGTTATTCAAGCCACTACAAACCAGGTGCCACTTTTACCCACACTTATGATTCGGAATTGTTTTTAAAGAGAGACTTGTTAAAGCTAAGATTTTTATTTTCATCTTCATTTTCATTTTCCTCTCGTGCAGCAACCTGGGTTGAATATAATTACTGAGTACATAATTGGATATATCTATCCGGGCAGGCCGCTTGCCAATGTAGCATTCAAGACTTATGGGTATATCAGCATGGTTCAGGCTCTTGCATTTCTTCAGGACTTCAAACTGGGCCACTACATGAAAATCCCTCCGCGCTCAATGTTCCTCTGTCAGGTTATCATTAATGCACCCTAAAACAAATCAAATCAAATCAAATCAAATGTTTGTCTAAACTAGCTGTACATATTATTTGATGGATTGGCAGATTGTAGGCACGGCAGTTGCAGCAACCGTATACTTTGGAACGGCCTGGTGGCTTTTAGAATCGGTTAACAATATCTGCGACCCGCATTCTGCTATTTTTACATGTCCAACTGACAAAGTATTTTACAACGCCTCGATTATATGGGGAGTGGTTGGGCCTCGAAGGGTATTTGGAAATCTAGGATTGTACCAGAAACAGAATTGGTTCTTTTTAGCAGGTGCCATTGCCCCTGCAATTGTATGGATGATACTCCACTATTTCCCCAAGAAGATGTGGTGGCTTAAACACTTACATTTGCCGATCCTTATTGGAGCCACAAGCAACATGCCACCGGCAAGATCTGTGGACTACATAATGTGGGGTTCAGCGGGCTTTATTTTCAACTACCTAATATTCAAGAGGTATAAAAAATGGTGGACTCGACACAATTATGTTCTCTCTGCAGGATTGGATGCAGGAGTGGCATTTTTGGCCATTCTGTCATATTTCGCACTACAGTTGGAAGGTATTGGGCTGCAAGGTGTTGGGCAGCCAGATTGGTGGGGATCAAAGCAAGCAGGGACGGATCATTGTGATTTGGCAAAATGCCCAACTGCTCCTGGTGTGCTCAACCCGGATTACTGCCCACCCCATTGATATGGATATCCTGTTTGTCTTTGTAAATTGTGTAGCTAAATAACTGCCCTCTTTTAACAGATGGCTTATTCTGTACACTTTCTTGCCCCAATAACTTTATGTAATGTGTTTTTAATTTTTAATTATGAAATGTCTGCAATGTAGTTTAGATCATATGATATATTTATGCAATGTATGGGTTCTAGATAAGAAATGCATAAATCAATACATGAGTATGCGAGGTAGATAAAGCAAAGAAAGTGTTTTAAGGATGTGATAAATGAAGAAAAGGGTTCAACACTTCAAGAAAAGACCACCCTCACCGACTATTAGATGGTTCATCTTCTATTTTTTTTAAAGGATTTCAAAATAAAAGAGTTTTATAATTTTTGTTCATATTCAATTTTAAAAATGATTAATTAGATCAAATTAAAGGATGTTAGAAAAGTTTTATTTTTATAGAAATGAGTATTTTGGACAGTTTTTTTATTTACATAATCAATTTTTAATTTTAAAAATAATTAATTAGATCAAATTAAAGGATGTTAGAAAAGTTTTATTTTTATAGAAATGAGTATTTTGGACAGTTTTTTTAATTTACATAATCAATTTTTATTTATTTTAAAACTGCTTTCCAAATTTAGTCCCATGCAACTAGTAATTTATGCAAGGGTTCATCACCAAAGGATAAACTAGGTAAGCAAGGGAATCCCATAGCCCCAAACTTCCCTAATGCAACTACTATGATGTGCAGGGTCATCACTAAAGACAACAACAGGGGAGTGAAATGTAAAATTTATAAGCAAATTACTTGCTCCTAAAGCTTATCTCCATGCAACTAGTAAGATGCAAGGGCTCATTACTAAGAGCTAGAATACACAAGCATAACACTTTCATTTTCACATTTTCATATTTCTACCTTCTTAATGCTACTAGTTTGTCAAGCATCCCTTGATTTCCAAACTTCTCCTCCTTTGGTTACAATAAAGGCTATTCTCTTCTCCCTACAATGGAATACTTGAATTATACCAAGTTGAGGCTATGAAAGGCTTTTGTTTTACTCATGCATATAACAACCAAAGTTGCCATGAGGGAGAGAAAGATTAAACACAATTTCTAACCAATAACCCCACATGAAATACCCATGCAAAAATTCAAGCTCTTATGATCTTTGGTATCTTTAAGACTCCTACTAGGATAAATCTATTCTCAAGCATGAGGCAAAATCAAGGCATGACTTACCTCATCTCATCCTCTTCCATGAATCCAACTTGGGCCACAATTCTAGCGAGTGCTACCACTTGTACCTTGCCTACTTAAACCAACAATACAACTCAAAATACCCAAAACATTCTACCTAATTGATCATATAATTCTTGGACTAAATGGTTAATGTTATAGCTTAAATTTCCACCCTTTGAGAGGGTGTTTCAAGTCCTCTCGATCTAAGCTACACATGGGATCAATCCTAGGTTTGGGTGACCTAAAAAGTGGATTGAACCTCTAGATAATGGCTAGCTCTATAAAGAAAAGGGAGAAATAAACTATGAACTAAAGTGGTGATACACCAAATTTTATGACCATTACCACTAATTTGCATGTGCACTAAGACCTATAAGAATGCAATAAACATACACTTCTCCTAAAAATAAGCTATCACATCAATGATTTTCAAATAGGTAAGGTAATATGAGATTGAAGGGAAGATATTTGCCACTTCTAACCCGCATGGAACCCGTGATGACACTCTTCACAATCTATAATAGAGAAACAAACTGCAAGAAGGCAAGAAAAATAAGACAACAAAATAAGGTGGGTTAAGTCTACACTTTCTTAGATCAACCATTCAAAGCTTCACACTATATAAAGCCATAGAAGGAGGTAAAAATAGTCATTTATTGATTAATAGGCATACAAAATAGTAGGGATTTGTTAGGTTGTGGAGCTAAAAGCTTCACTGATGCAAATAGGGAAGGAGGGTGCTAAAGTGTCACAGACACCGGCGTCGGTCAGGCCAACCGACGTCGGTCAGGAGTAGACAAGAAGCAACAGACGTCGGTCAGGGATCGGCCGACGTCGGTCACCCCCAGGCAGACAGGGACCAACGTCGGTCGCCTGTGCGGTTCAGAACTGCGAGTGTTACGGACAGTTCGTTAACGAACCGGTTGTTTGCATGAAGAAGGCTAATTTTAGTCTTGAGCTACAGATCTAATTATTGTAATTAGGTGTCTAATTATTGTTTGCATGAGATCTATATAATAGATTCATGGGCTGTATTGTAATTTGTGCTAGTTGAGTTGAGCAAGGTTAGCTCTTTCTGTGTGTGAAGAGAGCAAGGGTGTTCCTCCTAGTTCCACAGGGGTACCGAGTGTGTATGATCAGGTTGGTCTGCAGGTGTGCTGGATTAGGGAGAAGATCCACCGGGGTACTGGTTTGGAGAATCATAAGGAATTGGTGAGGCAAGGACAAGGTTTCTTCAGGGTGTAGAGAGATCTACATGGTAACAGGTGTGTGTGCGAGGTCAAAGGAGATCTGCAGGTGGCAGTAGGATCAAAGGTGACAGCAACACATCAGAGAGCAAAACTGAAGGCAAGGTAGTTCCTTCCATAAGTAAGATCATTTGAGTTGCAGGTTGTTGCAAGTTCATGGGAGATCTACTTGGAGTACGTTGAGTACTTGGAGTGTGTGGAGCACTTGTGGAATGCGTGGAGCACTTGTGTACTGGCAGTAGTGATACTGACTGGTTGGAGGTGAACACCAACTCTATGTTTGAGTTGTGTGTTGGGACCGTAAGAGAGAGAACTCTTGAAGGTGAATTACTGTACACTTGAGGTGTGGGAAGCCTCTGTAAGGTGAAGAATAACTGTGGCATCTTCTTGGTTGTAATTATTTTATGGAAGAGTATTAATACAATTGTGTATTGTCTCTCATATTTTGTGTTGTTTCTGATTCTAGTTACTTATTGCTTCTGGTTAATTCCGCATATTCAGTTGCTTGTATATGGTAATCAATGGTGCTTCCTTGGGTTCCTAACAGGATTCACCATACTCCTGGTGGAAGGATCCATTACAATGCCAAATCAGTCCATACATATATAAAAGAATGAGGAGAGAAAAGATGGACATTGGATAAAGTCATGATGATTACAAGCACTTATGAAACAAGTTACAAACAAGGAAACTACCAAAGAATAGTCCAATAACATCTTCTTCCCAAGTGTTATTTTGGTGTGATGATAGCCTTCTCAAAGGTGGCATAGGAGATACTTCATTTCCTTGATGACTCATCATTGAGCTCCTAAAAGTATGTCTTCTTGTTCTAGGAGGAGTTATAAGTACATACCTTGACACATGTCTACATATCCTCTTTGACACCTCACTATGTCATCCTTATCTCCTCAATGGATTTCCCCATCTTGTGAGAGTGTAATTTAGGTTTAGGCACCTTCTCATACTTGTCTTCACCATTGGAACATGTAAGCTTATGTTTTAACTTGTTTGAAACCAAGAAGGTAATGAAGAAAAGCTTGTCACTCTTATGAGGTTTAGTTTCCTTTCTTGAATACTATCATGTCACCTATCATCTTCATTAATATATTTAAGGAAGTCATACCATCTCTATTCTTTCTATAGACCTATAATTTATTCCTCATAGCTTGCTAATGAGATATTTGGATAGGCTACAACTTCATTTCCTATGCAAACAAGGAGAACCTTCATTTAGGCATGTCCTTATGTTTGAAGTATATCTTATCACCAAGATAAATCATAGATATGCTAAGAAAGGCTTTCTGCCACTGATTAGGTATAGATAACTTTACATTGCTCAAAGTGTCTTCAATCACTCCAAAATATGAGAAAGTAGGGTTGTAAGTGCATATTTAGACCATTTTTTGCTTATCTCTCATGCGTGCCACCATCTTACTCCACTATTTATTTATGAGACCTAAAAAGGTCATCCAAGTTTTTTTTGGCTAAGGTGTATGCATTTGGAGTAAATTTGAGGGCAAACACAGTCATCAAGTCTATCTAGCCTTTCTAGGTAGTTTGGGAGGTGTTTATCTTGTTAAAAATCATTCATAGAGTATAGGGATCTAAATAACCTCCTAATTCCACAATATTGGAGCAAAAATACCCCTTTAATATTCAGAAACACCATTCCTAACCATGTACCTAATCCCATATGAGCTAAGCAAAAGATTGAGGTCCTTGAGCTTTCACACGTCTAAGTTTGAACCCAGTTTGAGTTTTTTTAGCAAAAAAAATCATTATGATGTTTTATTTTGATTTTAAAAGTCTCAATTATGTCTTATACATCCTTACCTAGGTTTTTAAGTATCTTTATTATGGGTATTACTTCCCATTTAGCTTTGGAACTTGATTAACTCAGACCTAGGGTTTTAGGTTATTCCTCTTGTTTTGACCCTAACCATTATTATTTGATGTTTTCTCAACCTTCCAAGGGTTAAAATCACCCTAAAGACCTTATCTAGGGTCATTATTGTCTCCAAAAAAACTCAGTCTTCTTAACCAATGACAAAAATGCATGTTTTCCAAGTCTTTTGCAGGTAGACTTGTAGGTCTTCATTTAGGCTTAACACCTATCAAAGCTTTGAGAATGCATATTTTGATGGAATCTTTGTATTCCACTCATGAAAAAATTTATTTCGATCTCCTTCATGGATCTATCATTCATCATGGGTTCTAGGTTCTAACCTAGACTCACAAAGGCAATCATTCCATCTACCTCTTGGGTACGGACTTGTAAGCTTGGATTTTCTATCTCAATGCTACTCCTAAACCAATCTTGAGATGGATTTTCAAATTTCCATTTAAAACTGTATAATATTGTCTATGATCCTATTCACCTATTACAATCTTATCCACATCTATTCAGTTCAAATCAAGTGTTCCTTCTTCATAGGTTTCCTCATATTCTTAACACAGTCCATCTAGGCTTGTATATTTATACTATCTCCTTATTTTATGAATTAGATGGTTTTTGTTTGACTTAGGATATTTTTATAACTAAAATAATAAGAATCATAACTTATATAAATACCCTAATTAGATATTGAAGGAAATGAATGTTCTTTTCCAATTCTAAATTGTCGACTAGAGTTGTTCTAGAACCATATTCTCTAACAGGTTTGTGCATAGCTAAAACATTTTCCCAAAAAGGTGTTTCTCTCAACTATTCATTCTTATCATAGGGATTCAAACCCTTCCACCATGATCACCAATACTTATCACACCTCAAATGACCCTTAGAACTCTTATTCAACACACAAAGTGCATCTTAAAAATAGTAATGTAGGCATGCCTATAAGTGTATGAAAGTCTTTCTCAATTACCATCTTGATCATGCATGGTCAAGTAGGAGTTTGGAGGTTTTTTAAAATCTAATAAACAATGTTAACATCTTTAATATATATTTAAAACCATCCCTCAATTATGTGGTTTCACTAAACTTTTCAACACTACAGATCTCTCTAGAGCAATGAATTAAAGACTTTATCAACTATACATATCTATACATGAGCATTTCACTCCTTCATGCATATTATTTTTGGCTTGGAGATGGTATTTAATAATTCATTTTCCTATTTTAATACTCTTATACCTCATTTTCACATGATTCTAACCTTTTCATGTTGAAAACACTTCATCCTTCTCAAGAAACTTGCCTGAACTTGTAAATCTTGATAAAACACCACATTATTGGCATAGGTAGACCTGGACCATGGTTTCATGCATAGAATTATATTTTTTAAGGTCTCATAATATACTAAAAGAGATTATTTCACCTTTAATTTTCATCAAATAATCCTCAAATGCATTTAAATTGGAAAAAACTGAGCCTATAGGGTTTTGCATGGGTTTTAGATGCTCCAAAATATTAATAATAATTCATAGAGAACAAGGTCTATTTATTCAAAAAACTTATATGTAATGAGATGGCATCGGGACCCCCTCTAATACCTACCAACATTGGACCTGATACACTCTCTCCTTTGTGAATGATCCTCAATAAAAGCTAAATTCTTAAACCTGTCAAGAACCCGATATGGAATATAAAAAGGTTTTTTGCCCTTTCTTGGATCTGCCAATGCTTTTAAAGCCTAATTTTCACTTGAAGACATCTAAGGATACTGAACTCACCATGTCATTTTGAAAAATGACTCTTTTCATGTTGAAACATGCTTTTTGGGAGTCTTGACAAGTGTATTTCAATGTTACATTAACCTAGATAAGCATGAAACAAGGAAATACTACCTTAAAGTTTGAAAACATACCTTAAAACATGTTAAACACCTTATAAAGGGTCAATTAATTAATATTGGTTAATCATTTTGAGGACCATAACCTCATAGTTTGGCTATACCATCCTAGGAGACCTTAATCACTGCTAGGATAAACATCATATCTTTATCATGATAAGATAAGTTATGACCTAGACCAGAACATTCAAGGGCTATCAACAAAGTTAAATAAGTCTAGATATCAAGTTTTGAATAGTACTCATCTATGGTAGCCAATTTTGGCTAACATTTAGCATTCAAACATCTAGTGCAAATGCAAGTTCTACTAATAAAAATATCTAATAAGCCACAAAACTACATGGGGATTTCCAAATCTATGCTTCCAAACCACTTTCCCCTACCCCTCCTTAACACCCCTAGCCCTCCATAACACCTGCCCCTACCCCTCCTTAACATTTTCCCCTCTCCTAAAACTTATTCATGGGAACACAATCCCACGACCTCCTCTTCATAATAAATGATGTCAAAGCTTTAAAAATAAACCCTTAGTACGTTATGTTATTTCCATGGACATTAGGGGATTCACCCCAACCATATATTTTATGATAGGTCTACTAACCCAATTTTACATATTAAGTGTTAGGAACCCCTCCAAGGAACACAATTGATTACTTTTCTTATAAGCAATTAAACATGGAATTATACCAGAATGATTAAGTAACTAGAAAATTGAAACAACAAAGAATTTGAGAGACAATACACAATCTTGTATTAAATAATCTTCAGAAGAAAATACAATAAAGAAGATGCCACTTCTTCTTCCACCTCTAAGGCTTTCCACACCTCAAGGACTTCTTCCCTCTCTCTCTTGCTCAACCACAACCAACTCAACAACCTGAGTTGTTATCCCCTCCTTGAATGCTTCAGCTAATCTCCTTGACCTTACACCTTGCAGATCTCCTTGACCTTGCTTTCTTGCTTCAATGCTTTACTTGCCTTAATTACAATACATACCTCATGGGTCTCTTAAATAGGATCCCATGCATACAATAATTAGACCTATAATTACAATAATTAGAAACACAAACTCAAGACTTAAATTAGTCTTCAACATGCAAACACTCTCGAACCTCTTAAAATTAGATGAGTCTAATTCTGGAAATGTATTTTGGAAACACATGCAACTGCATGCACACGCACAGGTGACCGACGTCAGTTTCTTTCCGTCTGCTCCTGACCGACGTTGGCCGATCCCTGGTCCCCGCCTGACCGACGTCGGCAATACTCCCGATGCCGGTTACTGGTTGCACTCAGTAACTCCCTGATTAGCACCCTGGTGAAGATTTTAGCTCCACAACTTAACAATCTCCCACTTGGAGATAAATAGTTGCACCTATACAACAACCTCCACTAACCATCTCAGGCACCTCCATCTTCAAGCTCAATTTTGAAGACCAACCACCACACATCCTGTGATGCTATACCTGTCATCCAAGTCCCCTGCCACATCTAAACTTTTTGACAACTCCCACTGGAGACAAAATCAACCTGTGATCTTCCATGTCTCTTATGCCAAAGAATCTTACTGCTCCCAAATTCTTCATGACATACCTTTGAACTAACTTTACCCTTAGCTCAACAAATCTCTACATGTGTAACCCTGCAACAAGCAACAACATACAGTAACAGGATAATGTAGCTAATATTATCCAACCTGGTAAAATAAAACACAATGGTTAAACCTCCATTATCCTGCAGCCTACTCAAGACCATATACCCTGGCCTTCTGTCTCACGTGTCCATCCACTCTCTTCTCTAACCTAGGAATCCATTCCTCATCCAGTGCTTTCTTCCAGCTGACAACTCCACCAACAAACACCTGTTTGGTTCTTCTCTAAGGACTCACACTCCTCATCCATGCCTAGCTCCCACTATTTTTGGATTCTACCTGCATTACCTCTTCACATCTTCCTAGTTCTCGACCATTAGTAAGCAAAAAGCAATATAAAAAAGGTGAACAATGAATATGAGGTCCACTTACCCTTTCAGTCCTCCATATGGGCATTTGAGACTCCTTGACAACTTGCTGTCCACCTAACATCTGTTCCAGTGACCGATCTCAGCCATCTCTCAGTTTGCACCCGACCGATGTCGATTCCCTGCATTGACCCTGATAGTCAATGTCATTTCCCTGGCTGACATTGGTTTCCCTTCTGCTAACGTCAGTTCCTATCTAATCGATGTCAGTCTTCTCCTGCCTGACACTACCGACTCTGCTGGTCTGCACATGACCAATGTCGATACCCGCCTGATTGACATCAGTTCCATGTGACCGACATCGGTAACTGTGTGTTCCTATAAGTGATGACTTCTTTATCTGCAAGCTCATCTTGGATCATAACCCTATCCATACTACCCTGCTCAGAATTATTCAGCCCCTGTGATTGATCTCTGTCCATCATCTCCTCTATAAACACCAAGGCTTCCTTGTTCTTGTCAAAGACATCAAATTTCCTTTTCCTGTAATGAACTCGATCTATGCCTTTCGAATCTGAACTCATACCTTTTGACTCAAGAACATCCATTCCCTTCTTATTCATGTGACCAAGCCTATTAAGCCACATCTTCGAATCTACAGCTGAAGTAGATAAACCAGAAGTAGAATCAGTAATACAAGTAGATAGATAAAGAGTACCTACTTTCTTACCTCTTGCTAAAACAAGTGCACCCTTGGTAACCTTCTAAGAATCCACTGTGAGGGTTATTGTGCATCCCTCATCACCCAACTTTCCTAAAGAAACCAAACTCTGCTTCAGGACTGGGACATGCATAACCTCCTTCAACACCCATGTGTTCCCTGTCTACAATTCCAGCTACACTTTCCCTTTGCCAACCATTTGACAAGGCATACCATCCCCTAAATAAATCACTCCAAAGTCTCCCTGGACATACTCATGGAACAAATCTCTATTTGGGGTTACATGAAAAGAAGAACCAGAATCTAAAACCCATGATTCTATCTGACTATCCAAAGAAAGTATGAGAGCATCTTGTGCCACAATACCTACAATATCTGCTTCTTCCTTACCTTCATGTTGATTTTCTTTATCCCTCAACCAACACTCTTTCTTTGTGTGTCCTTTCTTTCCACAAAACCAACAGGTGATACCTCTGGATTCGGATCTCCTTCCCATCTTTGACTTTGATTTCCCTTGCTCAACCTTCTCTCTTTGCCTTCCCCTGCTTTCTGCACTTAGAGCATTCCCTAATGATTCACCTGTGCTTTTCTTGCATATTTATTCATTCAAGATTACACTCACAACATCAACAACTTTTAAGATTTTAGAAGCAAACACAGAATTACTTACTGCCATTACCAAACTATCCCAACTTTCAGGTAAAGAGCATAAAATTAAGAGAGCCTTTACTTCATCATCAAAAAAAATATTGACTGAAGCTAACTGGTTTACCAAACCATGGAAATCACTAAGATGAGTATATACCGATCCACCTTCCTGCATTTGCAAAGTAAATAACTGCTTCATAAGAAATACCTTATTTGAAGCAGAGGGCTTTTCATATAAATTTGCCAAAGATTTTATCAACTCTTCCATTGTCTTACACTGTGATAAGTTGGAAATCACAGACGATGCAAGGCTCAACCTTATGGATCCCAGAGCCTTCTGATCAAGAACATTCCATTCTTCATCCTTAATATCTGTGGGCTTGCATGCAACCCCACCCAATGGTAAGTACAAATCTTTCTGATACAGATAATCTTCTATCTGCATCCTCCAATGTTGATCATTCTTGTCGTTAAACTTCTCCATTCGTAGCTTACTTTCTTCTGCCATTGCTGTACTCCCACTCAATCAGAAACCCCTGAGAATGACCTGTAATCAAACAATAACCTACTCCCTGCAACCTTAGCTCTGATACCAACTGTTAGGAACCCCTCCAAGGAACACAATTGATTACTTTTCTTATAAGCAATTAAACATGGAATTATACTAGAATGATTAAGTAACTAGAAACTTGAAACAACAAAGAATTTGAGAGACAATACACAATCTTGTATTAAATAATCTTCAGAAGAAAATACAATAAAGAAGATGCCACTTCTTCTTCCACCTCTAAGGCTTGCCACACCTCAAGGACTTCTTCCCTCTCTCTCTTGCTCAACCACAACCAACTCAACAACCTGAGTTGTTATCCCCTCCTTGAATGCTTCAGCTGATCTCCTTGACCTTACACCTTGCAGATCTCCTTGACCTTGCTTTCTTGCTTCAATGCTTTACTTGCCTTAATTAAAATACATGCCTCATGGGTCTCTTAAATAGGATCCCATGCTTACAATAATTAGACCTCTAATTACAATAATTAGAAACACAGACTCAAGACTTAAATTAGTCTTCAACATGCAAACACTCTCGGACCTCTTAAAATTAGACGAGTCTAATTCTGGAAACGCATTCTGGAAACACATGCAACTGCATGCACATGCACAGGTGACCGACGTCAGTTTCTTTCTGTATGCTCCTGACCAATGTCAGCTGATCCCTGGTCCCTGCCTGACCGACGTCGGCAATACTGTCGATGCCGGTTACTGATTGCACTCAGTAACTCCTTGATTAGCACCCTGGTGAAGCTTTTAGCTCCAAAACTTAACATTAAGGCCATCTAAAACCTCAATAAATATTGGATTAATACTAACACCTATATGGAAACTAAACTAATAGAAAAAACCCTCACCAGTGATGCCTTAGAGTGGTATAATCAACTCTAGATTTTAATACCCTGTCTTACCCAGAGATAATTTGGGTAATTTTATCATTTTAAATAAACTATACCTTGAGATGGCCCATGAATTCATAAAATAATGGAAACCATTGGCTCAAAAATATGATCACAACACAAGTGAATAAATGATCTAGGGCCCAGGAGACTGCATGGAAAACCTCACTAAAAGGATTTAATGGGTTACATGCATAAGTGTATATTAATGATTAAGGTTGAAATATATCAAAGTGAAATAAACAAATTGGAAATATCAGGGAATAACAATCACACCATATATATAATTATAATATCTAGGTTATGTGATTGTAAGTTATGTATGAGATCCTAGAGTTTAGACATGTGATATCTATGTAATCCTATGTTTATCTCTGTATCATTTAATTTTAAAAAGAATAGAAGAATGCATTAATATAAAAATGAGGAACATGAAACATTGGTTAGGCCATTACAATGGTTAGTAAAAACCACTTCGTAACCAATCATTTATCTGATAGCTTTTGCTAACATTACTACAAGGCTATATTATTTAATATTGATACTTCAAGAGTTGTGCAGTAAGGAAATAGAGTTCACATGTGTGTTCTGAAAATGATACTAAAGATAATATAAAAATCACACAAAAATATCAAGTAACACATGATGTCATAATTTAAAGTGATGGCTCCAATCCTCTTGGATCAATCGCTCAGATCCTCTTGGATCAATCACCCCTTCTTGAAGAGCAATGATCTCCATTACATGTAATTGTAGAACAAGATGTGGATTTTTTTTGGAATTATGCAATGCTATAAAATATTTTAAATAGGAAAGTAGTTAAATTATTTAATGATTTGAAATAGAAACATATGTTGTTAATGTGTCCATTTTACCCTAGTGTTAAATTTTGGATCTAATTCTGCTAGTTCACTATAATTTGGATTAATCTTTGCTTGTTGAAGAGTCTCTGCAACATCTAAAGGATAAAGTATCCAATAGAGGTGGAAAGTAATGGTACGATAGTGTTTCATTAAATAATATATGTAACCCAAGGAATAAGGTAGGTTAAGATCTAAAGTGCTATATCCTAGTTGTTTGGTGATGGTGTAGAGTAATACTAAAGTGGATGAAGTTTTCACTAAGATCTTACCAGTCTTTCCTTTTGTAGGCAAATTCATACCTAATCACCAACCTAGAAGGTGTACAGTGTTTAATGTTGATCATGGTGATGCTTGTACTTAGAATTTTTACATTGTGGAATGGTATACACTTGATGTTGAATATTTTGAATGTTTTCAATAAACATGATTTTTTTGTCAACTTATTTTTTAGTTGAAATAATTTTTCTTGTTGATGGTGGTATAGGGTAAGCTACATCAATGGGTGTAAGAGGTTGAAAACCCAAGTAGACCTGAAAATGGTTGTGCATTGTAGATCTATGCAAAGCTATATTGGAAAAGTGTTGAATGAAAGGAATATTTTCATCCTGAGTATGTTTCTTCTTTGATTTATACATTCTGAGAAGATGCACTATCATCTTATTTACCACTTTCGTCTATCCATAAAATTGTAGATGGAAATAGGTATGCTTGTTCAACTTTGTGTCTATCATAGACCAAAATTTTGTCTAGAAATTCCTCAAAAACCTTGTATCCCTATTAGAGATGATAGTTTATAAGATTCCAAAGTGTATCCAAACATGATGAAAGTACAATTGATTTGTTTCTAGAGATGATTATACTATCTTGAAAGGTATATAAATTTATATCTTTGATAATATATCAACTAATAAATAAATAAATTCATTGTGATGTTTGATAATAGGGTAGTTTGATAGGATGTCCATGAAAATAAATTCTCATGGTCTCATTATAAATGATATATGTTTGTACATACCTTGATTCTTATAAACCAATTTGTTAATTGCACATGAAATATAAGACCAAATGTATTTGACAACATCTAAATTGACATGTAGCTAAAATAAATACTTATGTAATATTGTAATGGTATTTTCAAATCTAAAGTGTTATACAAACTTGTTGAAATTACTTTCCCATATTACTTTCTCTCCCTATGTCATATGTTACATAAAAGTGCCCAAGATGATATATGTATACATATAATTTTAGCCATAACTAACTTTTGACCAGGCTTCAGATTGATTTGTACCAAATAATGAAAATTAAGCCTAGGAATCACTGAATGTCCCTATTTCATTCACACATCAGACATTAGTTCTCATAATCATGTTTAAGCATTCCTATTTAGGGTACTATCCTATACACAACTATAACCTCTCATAGATTCATCTCCAGTCACTTTGTGACCTAGAAACTAGTAGTTTGGCCTTTGGACCCATTAAGTCGGGCACTTGAACAATTCCTAAAGTGCTAAAATGCTAAGCAAAATGAATTAACTAATCAAACCAAATTAAATGATTAAGTAGAATTTCCATGTAAATTTAGTGAAAATAATTTTTTCAAAAAAGAAATTCCAATAAATGTGAGGTCATGATGGCATCATCATCCTCAAAGTCAATAAATGCCTTAAATTTAGAAATGGAGAGCCATGCCTAATAAATGGGATCTCTATCCCAAATATTAATTACATGTCCCCTCCTTAACTCAACTAGGGTTAGTTCAAACTCAACCATAGTTAAATCTAACCTAACTACACTTGGGTTAGAGTTAGTTTTAGAGGCTATAAATACAAGGCCTCACCCATTTATAAACAAGATATTGAGTAGTGTAATGTTATTATGGAGGATTTACCTCACAACTCTCTTGATATAATGTTACCATGCCCATTTTCTAAGCCAAGCCAAGACAAATCCAAACTAACATTACCAAGGTGACAAGAAGAGGTGGTGCAAGGAGATAAATTAACAAAGAATTATTGATCACACAACCAAGCACATCAATTCATTGCCAACACAAAACACTTGCTCTCATGGAAGGCAAACTTGCTTGTTTTGCTTTCATTTATTAGTTACTTATGTAGTTCAGTAGCTCCTTGAGTGTTTAGGATAGAGGTGTAAGCTTTTTAGTGTGTTTTATTTGATTTTATTTCATATTAACACAATAGTAATATCCCCTCTTAGATTCTTATTGATCACATAATGGCACACCTAGTGGGATGCACACCCCACAAAGATCTCACTAAAGCTACATAGAGACATGCAATTTTTCGCCTGGTAGATGTGGTATTGCTCTATGGAGATGAAGTATTGCATGCTAGATGTAGTTTTTCATTATGTAAGTGTGGTATTGTGTCACTAGATTCTATTTTTCTTACAAAATATGGTTGTGCAACTAGTAAGTGTGGAATTTCATTTACAATAGGTGGTAGTGCATTGGTAAAGTATGGTTTTGCATTATCAAAGTTTTTTTTCCTTTTAAATGTGGTATTGTAACTAAGACATGCATTTTTGCACTCACAATATGTAGTTTTACACTGATAAAATGTGGTTTTACATTAATAGGGTATGTGTTTTAGGTAGTGTAGTTTTGCACTATATAAGTGTAGTTTTTTAGGGAAACATGGTATTACACTATAGATCAATGGTATTGCATTGTGTGAAAAAGAAAGCAAAACCTGAGAGTCTAAACTGTAAGTCTGATTCATGATTTACTCTTTTTCTAAGCAATAATAAAACCCCCTAATGATTTATGTAGGACCCAAGGCCAATAAAGGAAGTTTTTAGCACTTTAAATTTTCAATTCACACTCACATTTAGCTCTTAAAATCATCTAATAATTTTGTTTTTATATTTCAAAGTTCACAAAATGTAAATAAAGCCAAGGGGCCAAATTTCACTTCATACTTCACTTAGTGATTTAAAATTAACACAAATCCTAGACTAAGTGTTCATAAGAGATTTTTTGTTTATCATTTTTATTTGTTGTGTTTTTTTTCAAACTGGACCATGTGCTTATGCTATCCCTCATCCCCTTTAGGGAACTTGGGTGACCCAAAAGTGCTTTGTCCATTGATTTATTACTTAGTCTAAGATTAGACATAAATTCATCTATGATATCCCCAAGTTTGAGTAAATTGGGTGATCCAAAAAGCAACCTTTAAAGTCCTAGTTTTATTTTATGCACTTGGTTGGTGGGCAGGATTTCATCACCTCCCCATAAGTTCTTTATGAAAGTGTTGACCTAGGATTTCATCTCCCAACATCGTTTCAACCCCACTCTATGGTGGGGTATAAAAATTAAGGGTGACTCATTGGGATGTTAGTATGAGTTGTTAAACTAGCTTTGTTAGCAATATATGCCTTAAAACAATAGCCTAATCTAGACATAACACTAGTGGTTGTAAAAAAAAAGACCTTTTTAAAACAAGTCAATTAGCTTGGATCTAAATGATATGTTTCATCCTAGTGTCAACTACACATATGGGACCATCTAGAAATGATTGAAACTTATAATTTTTAAACAAACCCCACTTATTGCATAAATATTATCAATGTAGGGAGATTATCCTAAATTTATATATCATCATATGAATTCTTGAGAGAAGAGGGGCTCTAAAAAACTCTAATTTTCATGTGCATCTAAATTTATTATATTAACAAATTATTTCCTCTGAAGGAGTATATCAATGGAATTTGACAATACAAAGTAACCTTTGTTAGTTTTTAGGAATATGATGATACACTAAGGTGTTTTAATGTCTATTTATTTTACTTGCATTTTGATTCTAAAAACTATTTTATTTGTAAAAAACATGTAAAAACAAGTCATGGACCAATAACATGTTTGTACACCACTTTTAGCATAAAAAGGTGTTATTCTACCCATTTGATACCACACTTTGCCTTAAACATTTTCAAAAAACTTGTGTGTGTGTGTCACTTGTTTGAATGGGGAATCGTTATGCTATCCATTTCATCCCAATTGTTTGCTTTAGATTTTTGAAACAAAAACTAGTTCCATCAGATAACATCATTACGCTACTCATATTATTTCAAAACCTTTTCATTGTGTCAAACCAAGTTTGAAACCATACATGCCTTCAGTCTATAATTGGTGTCGTTATGTCATCCATGTGATCTAGAATGTTGTCTATTTGAGAACTTGAGTCTTCTAAACCAAGTTTGAAATTTATCTTGTGATGTTTAGATTCAAACATTAAGTGGTTTATACCTATGCCTTGATTAATTTTGGCTTAGGTATTTACCTCTTACTTTTGAATTATGCAACTTGGAATAATTTAATTTGGGCTTTTGATATATTTTTTCCTAGATTTAGGAAGTGGTCTTTTTTTGTGTTCCTCGTGTCTATTTTGTTGCTTAGAAATAAGGTCAAAAATCTCTTTTCAAGTACAACCTTAAGCATGGTTAGTTGACATTTGAGTCTTGATTATCACTTGGGCTTGAATGCTTTAATCATTGTGCTTATTTTTACTTGAGATTGATTTTCCAAATAAGTTTTAAGCATGTACCTAAGGTCCAATGTATTTTACCAATAGTCAAGTTTGTGTTTGAATCTATGTGCCTAGTTTGAGTCCAAGTGTTTCAAATTGTTAGATTAATTGCCTTGCCATTTTTACCTTGACCTAGTTGTTTCCAAGTCTAGATTTGAGCCTTGTTTCCAAAGACCTAACAATTTTCCTTTCATTTTAGACATAGTTAATTTTAAGTATAACTTTGTGCATTTTTTCTAAATACCTTGCATTTTACTTAGTTTTAATATTTTTTTTGTGCTTTTTGAGCCTATCTTTGTGCCTTGTATCCAAAGACCTAGCATTTTTTTTAAATCTTAGACCTATATTAAATTTGTTCAAAACACTTTGAAAAAAATTAGGAATCAACCTACCATTTACTTGACCATTTGTGTGCGAAACATTAGACATTAGACCTAGGAGAAAAATTTGAGAACAAGTTTATCATAAACATTTTTTAGAGAAAAGCTCCATTCCTAAGCCATGTTTAGATAAAGTTTGTCATTGAGACCAAGTTTATAGACATACCAATTATCAAACATTTGTCATTTAGACCATGTTTCAAGTGTTTTGTGAACTTTAGACCTTTTATTTCATGATACCTAGTTATAAATATGAACATGTCTCGATCGATTTTATTTTCAAATTCCTAGATCATGTTTATTTTAAAGACTAATATCACTTTGCCTAGACCAATGCCAAGTTCCATGGACAACATTGAAGACCATTTGCGTAGATTAGGATTGCCCTCTTTGGGATAACTACCAAACCTAATTGTGCTTATTATTATATGTTGAGACCACCCTTATTTGGGACAATTAAAATACCAATTTTTCCCTTTCAATGATAATGATAGATGATCCCCTACTTATACCAATAATCCTCATTTGACCTGTATTAACAACCAAGCTTCACAACACCCATTCATTACCATTTTGGGCCCTTATCCTTTGGCCTATGTTAGTAACCAAACTCTGTAATGCCCATTCATTACCATTCTAGGCCCTCTTCTTTTGGATTATGTCAACAACCAATCTTCACAACACCCATTCATTACCATTTTAGGCCCTTCCATATCTAGTAACTCATTATTCCAAGGTTGCATAATTATGACTAAATGGATCATAGTTACCATCCTAGACCCATAGCCAACCTTTTTTGAGCCCATATTTGATGAACCTATTTATAAAATAGCTCATTATTGAACCACATATCATTATTCATTCATTACCAATATTCTAACACTTTAGAAAATCCAAGCCAATCATTGATCCACAACAGAGCCAATTATTACCTCTCCAAGAGCCATCTTTTTAAGACCCACATGTGTTTAGATCTCATATTTTATAGCCAATTATAATATAAGGCCAAGAGAACCAACCAATCCATGATGCTTTTTTTGAAACACTGATTTTTTATGAGTTAACATGTGTTGAATCACCCTTTGACTATTTCCCTATTTTTAAGGATCCTTACTTTAACAACCTAGTCTTTATGGAGTTTCCTATTGACCCTTTCCCTTTAGTTGAGGAGTCTAAATTTGACAAGACATTATTTGTTGAGTCACTCCCTAATGATTATAACCACCTTTGGGTAATCATTATCTTGACCATTTCCTTGTTTTTAAGGAGCCTCACTTTGACGAACTAGTATCTATGGAATTTCCTATTGACCATTTTATTTTTGCTAAGAAGCTTCTCTTTGATAAGAAAGTCTTTATAGAGTCCTTAGTTGAGCCTATTCATAAAGAGCCCATTGTTTGAACCCAAGCCATTACTCATTTAATACCTAATATTAAACATAACATCTTTGCCACCACATAAGATGGAGAATTAGCATTGAAGTTAGGTTCTATTCTTGAACCAATATCAGATTTAACGTCAAAAGTAGAATCAACATTGGTGTCGACATCAAATTCAAAGTCCTTTGAGTCAGACTCAACTTTAGAATCAAAATACATAAGTGGCTATTACAACATTAGTTACACATGCCTTTTAGATCAATTTGAATACATTTGTGATCCTTTCACAATTTTTGAGGATGATTACTTCAACATCAATACAAGTTCTCCTAGTATCTTCTATAAAGATTGTGCTACCTCTTACCTTTCCATTACCACTCCATTTTCCATTCCTACCAACATATCCATTATATTGACATTCCACCTCCCATAAATGTTGATTTGGACCTATTTTAGGATCAATTTGCACCCTTGGGGAGAGTTCTTCAGGCTCCCTCCAATTGAGCTACACAATAGGAACAACCCTAGGTTGTGGGTCACCTATGATGGGGTTAGACCTTTGGAGAATGTCAACTTCCTCTTGATGCTTACCTAAACTAATGCTAAACTAGAAATTCATAGGGAAAAGGGTTATAAATATGATTAATTGATCCTAATAAAGATAAAATGGTGATGCACCAAAATTAAATGGACACTCATATAGTATTGAACACACACTAGATTAACATAGAACAACTATAACTCACACAATCTCACAATATTACTAGTTACATAAATATTTCATAAAATAGGTTCCAAATAGAACAATAATCTAGACCTAAAAGTTAGTTTTAAATTACCTTCAAAGAGGCAAGTAGAAGGACAGTAAATTAGGAATAATCTCCTTCATAAATTTACCATACATAAGCATACTAAACACTGATTAAAGACAAGAGGTAAGCAAAGAGTTGATCTTATTACTTCAAAAAGTAGTTATTAAAATATTTTGCTAGGTTTTAACCATATCAAATGAGCACACTTTTACAAGAGTCTCAATGAGTATCCTTGTCCCATAAAAGAATAATAAATTCTAAGAGCTGAGAACTCCTTCAATGGGAATGAGACCAGGATATATAGGAGAAGAAAGAGAGAGAGAAAAGTGGGAGCATGCCATTAGAGAGGGAACACACCATCCTAGGTCATTAATTAAACTTGAGCTACCATCTTTTACTCCTTAGCCAATGAAAGCCTTTCCACTCTTTTTTAATCAATCAAAACACTGCCCATGGCTTATTGAGTGAGAAAGTCCCCAAAGGTTTTGAGGATGTATTGAATTCCCATAACTACAGTTCCAGACAATAGACCTTTTATTTGATCCTTCATGCCATCTCTCACTTGAAGATAAAACTTCATGCTCATGGATCTAACAAAATCATGGCTTGGTGCATTTTAGGGGCCTGCTTGTCAAAACTATGGCCATGCTAAAGGAAGTGAACCCTTCACATTAATCACATGTCTACTCTATCTCCATATATGTATCATAGGTTCATCTATAGGAGGAAAAACAATCTAAGACCATCAATTTTCTTATAGTTTTCCATATTAATATGGACCTATAGACTATATATCCTTTTTCTAGATCCAAACAGGTCTAAAAAGACCCAATCTGTCGATGCAGGAACCAAGAGTTCACCATATTCATAGAACTTTCTTACAAAGGTGAACATAGTTATATAAATAACCCCACCCAATGTAAATTTATGAACAATAGTTCCATATTTAGCTCCAATGGTGGCCCCTTTATGTTTCTTATGTCTTATTGTATTAGTGTGTCCCTTTAATGGTGGAAAGATGATCCTGTAAGACCTATTTACTTCTGGTTGAAAATGGTCCCTCAACTTCTATTGAAAATCCTAGGCTTGCCTTTGTTTTAATTGGATATGGATATCTGACTCAGCTCATTGACATGTTAACCCATATTTCTCTGTTAGATCTTACTTGTCTAGATGAATGCAAATAATTGATCCTTTGCTAGTTGAATGCATTGTTGTCACTTTTCATGCATTCTTTTGATTTTGAGATTCACTGAGCCCTTTAACCTCTACTCACTGTTATATTTGAATATATGATTGAATGCATTCCATTAGATCTACATGGGACCCATTGTTTAAAAACCAATAGCTATTTATCGGGTCTTAAAATTGGTATTCATGCAATCATATTTTGACATCTATGTGGATGTATTTGAGATCTCATTTGCCATCAAATTTAAGCTCCAATGGATTTTTCTTGAGCTCTAATTTGACATCTATGTGAATTTCAATCACTTTTTGAACAAATTTGAAGGCTTGAATCTAGAATTAAAGAGGTCATGAAGGCACCAAATTTTTAGGAGATGATCTTGATACCAAAAGGGATGAACCCACTTGATCCTCTAGTTTTGGGAGATTTCTAAGTGAAAATTGCACAAATGAGCTAGTCCATTTATTTATATGTGATGTTTGTATGCTTGTCATGGTCAAAAATGGCTAAGTATGGAAACTTAGTAAATTCTATTTGAGGAGCCAACTTTGAATATGCATAAGTTTTATTGTGCTCAGACCAATGGTCTAAAACTTAGCTCGTTACAACTAGGGACTAAGATGAATAAACCCATGTGACTATTTTCTCTTGATTCTACCATATGTGTGAGATATATCATTATCAAACTACCCACTTAGATCTATTTAAGCTTCTTTATAAATTGGCTAAGTATGGAAACTCAGTGAATTTTGTCTGAGAGGCTAACTTTAAGTCTTCATATCTTCTACTAAACTTAGATGCATGTCCTAAAATTTGGCACATATGTTCTTGGGACTAATTTTATCAAACTCATGTGACCAATTCTCCCTAGCTCATTCACATGTGGAAATGATAATGTCAGTAAATTGCCTATTTAAAATTTTTGCTACTAGACCCAAAATGTCTAGATGAACACAATAAAGAACCAAATGAATACCATGCACCTCCATAATCATTCTAAGCACTCTCAACATCCCATATGGTCTCTATAACACTTTAGACTTGTCCCTTAGAAATTGACAATTTACACTTTAAGAGAATTTAAAGTGTTTAAAAAGCTTTGTTGGTAAAATGAGATCTTTGAATCACTCATTCCATCTAGAACTTTTGTTCATCTACTCATCTATTAGTATCTTTGTCTATCTGGGCATAAGCTTGGTATGTGGGCCAAAATTGGATAACATTTCTAGTGACTCATAGGGAAGCATGTCTGCTATGATTTGAGAACCCAAACCATTTGCCTTGTCTAGTCCATTGGGCATGGAGTCATTAGCATCTAAAACTAAGCTAAATATCTCTTGAAGAAACAAGGACCAAAAGAAACAAAGTACCCAAGGCACTTTGGAAAATGAAAAAAAAAAAAAAAGGTGTACAAGACACTTAGAGGAAATCATAAAAACTACTCTAATATGTACAATATTTTACAATGGATGCACTATTATTCAATCATAGGGCTTTAAATGAATGCCATTGAATGGGGTGCATAATACCTCTCCATATAGTTAGGTAAGTTGAAAATCATTGTGTTCCTTACATCTATGGTTAAAATAAGGGCCACTCTACAAGATATCAAACTTGGTATGGTTGCTTGGTTTGGATTTATTTGAGTCCCATTTGAGGATTAGGTTCCCTTCCTTGAAGATCCTTACTATATCTCTCTTGTCAAAATCCTTTTTGACCTAAGATTTATGTGAATCTAGTGTTTTCATAGCAAGGTCCCTAGTTTACTCTAGCTCCATGAGCTCTATCATCCTCACATTCATGGGTTTATCATTGATCAACTCAAGTTGATGGGCTAATGCAAGTATCTCAAGGGAGAGGAAATTTTAATTCCCTTCCATACAAAAGAATATATGAAGAATTTCCAATGGAAGTTTTAGGAGTCACCCTATATCCCATAATGTTGTCCTTAACTTGGTGTGCCATGTTCTATGATTTTCTTCCATGGTCCTCTTGATGATTCTTAATGGGTTCTTATTTGTGGACTCTACCAGTCCATTTCCTTGAATATAGTAGTTAGAATAAGTGTTGAGGTAGATGCCCAATTTGAGATCCCACTCACTTATCGTCATACTAAGGAATGCCAATGCATTATAAAAAATTATGGTGGTTGGGACACCAAACCTTGTCACAATGCTATCATATAAATCTATAACTATACCTTCATTAACCTCCTTTAAAGTAATGGATTCCACCCACTTGGTGAAGTATTCAGTTGTAGTGATCACCCATTTATGCCCTATACTTGATGGTGGATTATTCATCCCTATGAAGTCTAACCCCCATTGTACGAAGGGTTGATCCACCTGAATTGGATTGAGTGGAAGGGCTATTAGTTTTTTCTTTCCTATAAAGAGAGAACACTTTAGAATTTTGTAACCCATGCATGAGCATCTTTGAAAAGTTTGGTCCAATAATAACCAACGCTCATTATCTTTTCTTTTTATGGTTCTAGGTGCAAAATGACCTCTTACAGGTCCATCATGGAATTGCTCTAAGAGCCTGGTCACTTGGTTATCATCTATGCACCTAAAGAGTACCCCATTGAGGTCCTTTCTAAAAATAACACCATCAACTAATGCATAAGGTATATATTGAAGCCTAAAATACATTATTTTAGATCTATCCAAACCTTGGGGGTATCCTCTTGTTGTCAAGAAGTGAGCCATATCTTGAAGCCAACTCTTTTGAAGTGTAGGTACACATTCTTGTGAGTTGTCTTGGGTCATCAAAATAGTTTCCTTATCATCTTGGAGGTCATTTACCATGTGATCACACAAGACCTTACATTTGACCATTTTGGTAACTTTGATCCCCATGCCATATTCCATGACCTTTATGATCTAGCCTGCTTTCCTTTCATTCAAATCCTTGTTAAGGAGGAAGTCCCTAACTCCAAGATGAGACACCATAATATGGATCCTAATATTGGAGAGCATGGGCCTAAAATTCTTGAGGATTCTCAAGGATACAAGAACTTGTTTCTCAATGAAATTTTACCTCACCTCATATCCTTCTAGCCCTTGACTAAAAAATGCAATTGGCTGTTCCATTCCTTCACCATTCTTTTGCATCAGCATGGCTAATATCTTATCAATATTGGAAAAGGTGTACAAGATGAAGTACTTAGAGAATTTAGGATTAAAGAGTGAGTGTGATTTGGAAATGGCCTACTTGATATATTTAAAATCTACCTTGCCTTCATTAGACCAAGCAAACACTTGGATCTTATTTAGCATGGTGGTGATAGGTTTGACTAGGTTTGCAAAACCAAGTATGAACCTTCTCATAAAGTTAATCTTCCCAAGGAATCTCTAGATACTTTTATTGTGCTTTGGCAAGGATAAGGCTAAGATAACACTTATTCTATTAGGGTTAATGGATAATCCTTATTTTGAAACAATGTTACCCAATAACTTACCTCATGCATAGAAAAAACACATTTTTTGGGATTTAAAGAGATCTCATACTCTCTACATCTCTATAATATTAGCCTTAGATGGTCTATGTGCTCACTAGAATTCTTGGAGAAGACTATGATGTCATCCAATTAGACCAACACTATTTGATTTAGAAACCCTTGGAAGGCCATGTCCATTGATCTTTGAAAGGTTTCCCCAACATTGGATAATCCAAAAGGCATCTTCTGATAGGCAAATGTGTCCTATTTGGTGGTGAAGGTAGTCTTTTACTGGTCCTCTTCTCTCACTAGCACTTGGTTATAACCTAAATACCCATATAGGAGAGAGAAGCATTCTGAAAAAACAACTACTTGTAAGAGTTTCTCCATAGATGGTAGAGGGTAGTGATCCTTCAAATAGACTCTATTAACATCCCTAAAGTTCACACATAGTCTGGTCTCCCCATTCTTCTTCCTAATTGGTACTATATTGGATAATCCTAGATTCAATAAGCTTGGTTAATTCCTTTCTCATGAGCTCTTTAATATTGGGGTTTATGGGACTCTACTTTTGCCTAATAGGCTTGTCTTTAGCCTCTAACTCTATAGTGTGTTGAGACAATTTAGGATCAAATCCCTTTAGGTCACTATATTTCCAAGCAAAGATTTCTCCATAATTCTTACAAATTTATATGAAATCATGCCTTTTAGCTTTAATGCTTACCTTTCCAAGCTTCAAGAGCTTCTATTCAAAGATAAGAACTTTATTAGAGTTATCTTCATTAGTTGAAATTATCAATTTATCCTTCCTTATATGGTCCCCTTCATGAAAGAGACCTTATAGGGTTACTAACCCTTTAAGAAGATTATTAGACCTTAATTAAATAATCTTCTCCTCATACTAATGCTATAATTTTCCTTGGTTGATAGAGGAAAACTTTGCTTCTTGTTATAAGAAATATGTAATTTGCTTGTCATTTTAAAAGACCTACCAATGAGATTCATTATTTGGAACTAATGGTCTTATTACCACTTTGACATTTGGTTGTACCTTGGTCCTTTTCAATTCATTAGGGATATCAAAATGAACCTCCACATCTGCTATCATGTTAGGATGTTGATTTTGGACTCTTAGAACTAATTGGATGTTGAAGGCCCCATAGTCCTCAATTAGGTCCCACACTCTATGTTTGTAATAATTAATTAAGGGTTTATTAGTGGCATTCTAACCTTTGACTTGGTGTAAAACCAATTCACTATCCCCATAGACTTGTAATTGCTTAATCCTTTTCTTTCTAGCCCCTTGAAGGCCATGGATGATACCTTCATATTCTTATGCATTATAGGAGAAACTAAATTAGAACCTATATGAAGAGAAGTACTTATCATTTGAAGGGGATATTAGCATAACACCTGGACCCACCCCATGCTTGCTCCTTGAACCATCAAAGAACAACTTCTATAGACCACTAAGATCTTCTTAAGGCCTCATGAGGGATGGCATGGGATAGCTTTATTCATGAAAATAATAGACACCCAAGTCCCTTTTTTTAACACCTTCTAGGGGGTCCACCAACTGGATGTCATTCCAAAACTCATCTAAGAACATGTCTGGTACCTCTTATGGGTGAGTGTTCAGCTCTTACTCCATTACAAATTCATCCTCATCAATGATGGTGCAATTGATGTTGGAATTATATGGTCCATAGGGCTCTATGTGGAATTGTGCAATGGGCTTAGATTTGATTGACACTTTGGACCCATACCTTGTTCTGAAGGCCATATATGATCAATCTACTATAAGGTAGACTCATATATTTGTTTTTAAATCTATGGATAAGCATAGTGAAAAATTAGGAGGTACATCCAATATCAATACATCTTGGGCCACTAATACACTAGGATAAGAGTGTAGGGTCATATTGAGGTCTCTGATTATGGTAGATGGCTTGGTAGAAGAACCATCAAGTAAAACACTCATTTGGATTGGGGCTTGTATTTTAGATCAAGTTGATCAGCTATGAACTTTGTCATTACCGATGTACAAGACCCACTATCCACTAAGTAATTTTTTACTAGAGAGTTGCCAATGATTACTAAAATATAGAAGGGGAGAGGCTTGACTGCTTTACCTGATTACCCTTCATTTGGCCCTTTATTTTTATTGATGAGAAATTAATTCACCTTACTTGATGTCTTATCTACAATAATGATCTTTGATAGTCCTTATTGAAGGATGTCTACTTGACTAGGCATGGAGAGCATGCCCCACATTGGCACACTCACATTAAATTTCTTCATTTGTTCAACAATGTTGATGGGTAAACCACCAACCTTTACTTGTGATTTGGGAGCCACCACTATTGTTTATTAAACTTTTTAACCTTGAGGGACCAAGATAATTACTTGATTCTAACCCCTTAGAACTACTAAAAGTTTTGGAGTGATAATAGGTTTATTTGGCTTTATCAATGAAGGGGTAATGGTAGGAATATCTTTGACTACTTCCTAGTTACCATCCATGTTTATTATTTTAAATCTTGTATTTTTAACCACTAGAATATAGGCTTGGATATAACTAGCCTATTGGTTGAGTGCATAACACTCTTCTTGTTCATAGTTCATCATTATGGCATCCAACTAGTTTGGTCCCTGATTAGACCTTTGACCTTGTGGAAGCTCTTCTAGATTGGTAATCATAGGTACCTTTAAATTTTGGGATATGAGATCTTGGTTGTATCTAAAATTAGCAGATTGCTTCCATTGATCATTGAAGGCTTGGTTGAGGTCAATATTTGCGATAATATGTTGACCAAAAGACTAATTCCAAGGCATGACACCCTCTACTTCTTGAGCCACATTATTTTTAACTAGTACCAAGGTGTTATAAGTGATATCAACATTAGGATTGTAGTTATTTTACCTATTGTATCCATGCTACCCTTGTCCTTGGTTTTGATCTTAGCCTTGGCCTTGCTAATTTTATTTCTATGATGGCCTATTTGATTGAAAAGCTTCCTACTGAGGTTGATATGAACCTTGATAAGGCCTATTGAAATATTGCTACCTTTTGACATTTAATATCTCATTCTCCAAGGATTGAAATATGCTTTTGAGCTCTTATAAGTTCTTTTAGTCTAGTGAATCACTAGAGCCACTTATGGAATCTTTCTCTTATCTTGGTGTAGGTATTGCATTAATTGTTGGTGTAGGAAGAATGACATATAGTGGAAAGATAGTAATATGAGGTGGTTTAATTTTAGGAAATGAGGCTATTGGTGGTCTAGGTGTAAGCTTGCCAGGTTGAACCAAATAATTTTTTTCTTTGATGGATACCTTAGAGGCATCTGGAAGTATATTTCCTCCCATAGATTAGATCATCACTAATAGATCACTATTTCAAGCTTTCAAATAATATAGAAAGGAAAAGCTAGGGGTTGGTCTAACTAAGACTGGGATTTTTTCCCAAGTTTTTTGGAACCTTGTGTTAAAGTCTTGCTTGACTTCATGAGGATCTCTCCTAATGGCAGTTAGTTGCTTTACAAGTGACAAATGGTCACTTTTGTCCTCAAATATTTTACACAACGCTTCTCCTAATTGGTCCTATGTTTGAATAGAATTAGTAATAAGGCCTATATACCAATCTAGGGCCTTTCCTTTAAAAAAGTAGCTAATAACCCAATAGTTATATTTTTATCAGTGATATTATGGATATTACAAAAATTGGCTATGTCCATGAGGTGTTCAGAAGGTGTCATAGCTTGGTCACCAACATAATAAGGAACACTTTTAAGGGTTACAACTAGGATAGGATCATATTGAGAAAGGTCCATAAGACTCTAGCCATTAAAAGCCACAAAACCTCTAGGGGAAACTATGGATATGCAAGGGATTAATAAAGGTCTTCTTGTGGGGGTAGGACTTGAAAATGACCTAGGAGAAAAGGTTCCCTGATATGGATGTGTATTGGAAAACCTTAATATTTTTATTGAATTTGAAGGTAGTTCAACAAATTTAAAAGGAATACCTATTGAAGTTAACCTTTTTTTCACCTTTGGAATGAGATGAAGATACTATTCTACACTAGAAAGTTGATTGTTCTTTTTGGATTCACTAGATGTTGTTTCTTGGGAGCTTAACCACTATAAATTTGATCAAACTAGAATCAACTTTGATCAATCTTCCTTTTGGACTATATTCCCACCAGACATTATAGAAACTATTGTAGGCTCAATTTTAACCCTTGGGAAGATTTCTTTAGGCTCTTTCTAATTGAGCTACATAATGGGAACAACCCTAACCTATGGGTCACCTATGATGGGGTTGGACCTCTGAAGAAGGTTGACTTCCTCTTGATGCTCACCTAAATTAATGCTAAAATACTGCTTCATAGGGAAAGGATTAGAAATATGATTAAGGGATCCTAAGAAAGCTAAAAAGGTGATACACCAAATTTAAATGTACACTCACATAAGCTTGAACAAACTAGACTATCATATAACAAATATAGCTCACACAATCTCATAATCTTACTAGTTGCCCAAATATTTTATAAAAGAGGTTCCAAATAGAACACTAATCTAGACTTGCAAGTTAGCTTGAAATCACCTTTAAAGGGGCAAGCAGAAGGATAGTAAATCAGGAAGAATATCCTTCATAAATTCATAATATACAAGCATACTAAAAACTTATTAAAGACAAGAGGTAGGCAAAGATTTGATATTATTACTTCAAAAAGTAGTTATTATAATATTTTGACTAGTTTTAACCATATAAAATGAGTAAACTTTTTCAAGAGTCTCAATGAGTATCCTTGTCCCAAAAAAGAATGATAAATTCTAAGAGATGAGAACTCCTTTAATGGGAATTAGACCAGGATATATAGGAGAAGAAAGAGAGAGAAAGAAAGTGGGACCATGCCATCAGAGAGGGAACACACTGTCTTGGGTCATTAATTAAATTTGAACTACCACCTTTTTCTCTTTAGCCAATGAAATCCTTGCCACCCTTTTTTAATCAATCATGACACTGTCCATGGCTTATTGAGTGAGAAAGTCCCCAAAGGTTTATAGGGTGCATTGAATTCCCCTAGATGTAGTTCTCAACACTTTACCTTTTCTTGGATCCTTCATGCCATTTCTTGATCGTAGATAAAACTACCTGCTCATGGATCTGATAGAATCATGGATTAGTAAATTTAAGGTAGCTACTTGTCAAAACTATGGTGATGCTGAAGGACAAGGACCCTTTGCATTAATCACATGTCTACTCTATATCCATATCTAGATCACAGGTTCATTTATAGGAGGAAAATCAATCTAAGACCATTGGTTTTCCCATAGTTGTCCATATTAATATGGACCTATAGACTATATAGCCCATTTTTAGATTAAATAGGTCCAAAAAGACCCAATCTATCAATTCAAGAACCAAGAGTTCACCATATATATAGATTCTTCTTAAAAAGGTGAACCTAGTTATAGAAATAACCTTATTTGATGAAAATTTATTAACCAGAGGTCTATATTTAGATCCAATGGTGGTCCTTTTATGTTCCTTATGTCTTACTACATTAGTGTGTCCCTTTAATGGTGTTTAATTGAGCTTCAATGGTGGAAATATGATCCTACAAGACCTATTTTCTTCTGGTCAAAAATGGTCCCTCAACTTCCATCAAAAATCTTGGGCTCACCTTTGTTCTAATTTTTTGTCGATATTTGACTCAACTCATTGACATGTTGATCCATCTCACTCTATTAGATCTTGCTTGTCTGGATAAATCTTGATAATTGATCCTTTACTAATTGAATGTGTTATTGACACTTGCCATGCACATATTTTCTTTTGAGATTCACTGACCCCTTTGACTACTGCTCACTATTAAATCTAAATGTATGTTGTTAGATCTACTTGGGACCCATTGTTTGAAAACCAACAACTATTTACCAGGTCTTAAAATTAATGTTTACACGACCATCATTTGATGTCCATGTGGAAGTATTTGACACCCCACTAATCATCAAATTTAAACTCCAATAGATTTTTCTCAAACTCTAATTTAATGATTGTATGAATGTTAATCACTTTTTTACCAACTTTGAAGGCTTGGATCTAGAAGTACAGAGGTCATGGAGGCACCAAATTTTTAGGAAATGTTCTTGATACTAAAAGGGATAAACCCACTTGATCCACTAGTTTTGGGAGATTTATAAGTGAAGATAAAAAATGCACAAATGATCTGGTCCATTTATTCATGTGTGATGTCTATGTGCTTATCATGGTAAAAAATGGTTAAGTATGGAAACTTAGCAAATTTTATCTGAGGAGCCAACTTTGAATATGCATGACTTTTGTTGTGCTTAAATGCATGGCCTAAACCTTAACATGTTGAAACTAGGGACTAAATTGAATAAACCCATGTGATGATTTTATCTTGAGGTTGTTATATGTGTGAGATATACCATTATAAAACTACATACTTAGGTCTATTTGAGCTTCTTTGCAAATTATCTATGTATGGACACTTAGAAAATTTTATTTGAGAGGCCAACTTTGAGTCTTCATATCTTCTACTACACTTAGATGAATGTACTAAAATTTGGTGCATATATTCTTAGGACCAATGTAATCAAACCCATATGACCAATTATCCCTGGCTTGTTCACATGTGGTAATGATAATGTCAACAAACTACCTACTCAAAATTTATGCCACTAGACCCAAAATGTCTAGATGAACACAATGAATAACTAGATGAATAACATGCACCTCCATAGTCATTCCAATCACTCTCAACATCCCATAGGGTCTCTATAACACTTTAGACTTATCCCTTAGAAATTGACAATTTACACATTAAGTGAACTTAAAGTGTTTCAAAATATTTATTGGTAAAATGAGATCATTAAACCACTCATTATATCTAAATTTTTTGTTCATCTACTCATGCATTAACAACCTAGTCTATATAGACATAAGCTTGGTATGTGGGCCAAAATTAGCCAACAGGACTGACAGAGTCATACCTTATTAAAATACATCCATGGCAATATATCACTTGTAGAATATCAAGGGGACCAAGACCACATTCATGTTGAAGAAGAATAATCTCTTAGTGAAATTTTTTTGGAGGCACTAGGGGGAAATCAAAGTCCAAACTCAAAAACTTATAGTGAAACCTTGTTTGAGGCACTAGAAGACAATAAAAGTCAACATTCCTTAGTGAAAGCTTCTTAGAGGCACTATGGGACAATCAAGACAACTTTATTGGTGAAAACCTCTTTGAGCTACCAATAACTAAGCACAATAGTTCTTCACCACTTGATGAAGACATTATCAAAGATAACATCAATATAAATTTCATTCTATAGATAAACATATGGCATCTACTCTCAGGCCCAAATAATACAAAAATATGGTGGTCATATCAAAAGCATATTCAAAAGTTTTTGGCCCTGCCACAACGAAAATTATGTTTAATCCAAAAACAACAACATTGTGTGTGCCTAAAAATCTCAATCTTTATTTGTTGCCCAACCATTATACATTTCATTATGATCCATATTCCCATCACCAAATCAAACCTTTTATCCATTGTTTATCTTTATTTACCATCCTTGGCCACACTTTCATTTATAAAGGCCATGAAGACATCTTATCTCAAAGTTTGGAGGAAACAAAATCAATGACCAACAAAGATCACAACAACATTATTATATTCTAAACCAAAAATAGTTTATTGATAGAGTAATTATTCAGAATGGGTGTGGGCTAGCAATTCACATAATTGACTATTCTAGTTGTGTCATGTGATGATCATGATATGCATCTCCAAATTAATAGGAACAACATAACCATTTACCTTACCTTTTTCATTTCCCATTTTCTTGTCATTATTTCATACCCTACCATTTACCTTATCTTGTCATCTAGGGGAAACCTTATTACTATTATAGCCAATTATCATAATGTCACCTTCCTTGTACCATACCATTTATCCCATACTTTCCTTATTAATTAAATTTGTTTTACCCTTCCTTCCCACCTTTTTTTAACCTTGGTTTTGATCCATTGTTCTTCAAGAACCTTTAACAAGGGGATTCAAATGAAATTTCAATAGTTGATTCAACATTTCAAATAGAGGTAATATCTTGGACCACTATGATAGTGGTTTGGCAATTGCATTATTCATTATTGTCATTTTCTATTTCATTCTTGGTGCTACTAATTATAGCTGCCTTTGGGAAAACTAGTGTCAATGACCTATGCTTGTATTTCCTAACTATAACTACCTATGGGAAAATTAGGAGCAACACCTTTACCATGAACTATCACATCACCTTGACATTCCTATTATATACTATGCCATTTACCTATTTTATGAACTTACTACTACCTAATCAAATTCCTCCACTATAGGGAAAAACTACAATGATTTGATGTCCTAACAATATTATGTAGGTAGTGCTTGATTTACATCAAGGTTAGCTCAATCACCCCTTTTCCCATGTTCTCAAAATTTTGTGATTAACCTAAGCCACATTGTCACCATTTTGTGAGTTGAATCATTTTATCTATCATAATTCTCAATCGATTTGAGACACATAAAATTCCAAAAACATTGGTAAATGATCTAGAAAACACTACAAAATCATAAAATCATGAAAATTGGCTTAGAATTTCCTTGTGAGATATAAAACTGTCCAAATTTTTTGGGATGGACCATCTTATTTATTCAATTCATTTCTAGGAAACCTTGGTATTTTTCCTCCCATTTTTGGGAGAACTACATCATCCTGAGGTCTACACGAACTATGTAGATAGCACTTAGATACATGGGGTATCTAAAGTTATCTCAACTATATGTTTCTTTCTTTTTTGACCATTTATTTGCCTTAAAGATCTCAGGAATCCTAGCTATTTCACAAGTAACTATTGAAGATCTAGATTGCGCCCTAGCGAGAAGTTAGAGTGTTTAAGTCCTACTTCCAAATCTAGCTCAATATGGGACTAACCACAAGATGTGGGTCTCCTATAATGGGGTTAGATCTCTAGGATTTTTAATTAGGCTAGCTCCTCTCATGCATAATTTTAGCTCATTACCACTACGAAAACCTACTAATGACTAGGGAAAAGGGAGAGAGAGATAACATGAAAGGTAAACCTAAGATAAATATGGTGATGCACCTAATTTATGGTTTATCCACTCTACTTGACTCTTAAACACTAATAAAATAAGCAAAAGACTAGATCTAGGATTCCAAATATCTATCATACATCAATGTTTCATGAATAGGTTGACCAATTGATCACAAGATGAGGGAAATGATGGAGAGGTTTAATATAAGACACTAACCAGTCACAATATCCATGTGCAAGATTCAATCAAAAGATATAGAACACTAAACATGACTTGTAGAACAAGATGAAATAGTAACTAGGTGAGATCAATACTTGACAAGGGAGAAAATCTCTACCACATGCAAATCAATTGACATGTACACACTATACCAAAATAATTAAATATAAAAAAACAATCTTGTATTCATCTCAAGAGGTTACAAGCTCCATCTTGGTAGAGTTTAGTCATGCCCAAGAGAGGGAGTAGAGGACTACCAAGAAGATCCATTTTTTGGCTCAAAATCCACTATATATAATAAATGTGTGAGAGAGAACTGGTAACAATTCATTAGAGAGTGGAGAAAAGTCATCAAGATCAAGAAGTGAGGTGGTAGATCATTAATTACTTTCTACATCCATGTCTTCATCCAACCAATTAGCCTTGATCAACAAATAGACCTCAATTTGCTCTAATAACCTTTAAGATCCTCTCATTGGCTAAGATATCCCACTAGAGATAAGGGTTTATTATGCATGATGATAAAGTCTATTTGATTATAATCAATGCTTTTAAATGATTCTCCAACTACCACCTCAACACATTGAGACCCTAAATATACTTGACGTGTTCATGAGGATCAAATCCTCAAATCTTAAAATTGATAGTGCCATGACATAAATGGTGGTTTGTCAAGCTATGACTATGTTGAAATATGAGAATCCCCCACCATATCTCATTTATCTACCCCTACATGGGAAATTGAACCTAGGTCCACTATAGATGAAAACTAAATGATTAGTTTTTTTTTATAGTTTTGATCAATAAAATATGTTCATCAAGTGCATTTTCTTGATTTGACAATAAGATACCACCCCTTTGGTCTATATTAGTTCTAAAATACCTATTTTACCCCCATGGAGCTCTATTAGCAATTCTTGGTCTCATTTCCTTTTTCAAATTGTCAACCCTTTAACTATATTAGGTCTAAAATACATATTTTGTCCCTATGGAGATTTAATGGTGATGCTAGATCTTATAATGTCAATATGGTTCATCCCAAATTGAGCTCAAGCTATGTTCCTTCATCATTACCTTGCTTGGGTCTAAGAATGCCCTATCAAATTTAATCAATATATCTTAGGCTCACCCTTTTTATTATCTATTGACCATAACTTAGACTATTGACATTTTGACTCATCCACGTACCATTGATATTGATCATTATGATTGAGTGAGAGCCATCAATCCCACCCTTGACTTGTCAACCTTATCTAAGTTGGTGCCACTTGGCAGTCTCATGTTTACACTCAAGATCCACTATCAACCTATTTTCTCTCATGATTATGCCACATGTCTATCTTAGATTGATTTCAAGATCTATTATCAGTCTATCAGCTTCCACACTTGTGCCATGTATCAACCTCTTGAGCTCCTTGACCTTTTAACTCATATCACACTATTGGATCAAGATGTACGATGCAATATAGACTATTAGATCTATTGGGACACACTCTTTGAAATACAATGACTATTTTATGAGATCAAATTTGATGTTTGTGCTCCCATCAAATGATGTTTTCATGACTATCATTAAAATTTTCATAATTATCAAATTTAAGCTCAAAATGGTTTGTTTTGCTTGAGCTTTATTTTAATATTTACATAGACATCTTACTCTATGGGTTTAACTTTGAAGCTTCATAACTTGATTTATAAATCTTTCACATACTTTAAACTTTCAAAATATGATCTTGGCATGAAAAAATCTATCATTGCATTATTTTAGCTCACAAGGCTTTCTGAGGTGCATTTATAAAATGCACAAGTTAGTTGATCCATTTGTTTCTCCATGATGTCCTGGTGAGGGTCTGGCCTTTAAACTTGCACAATTCATCTTTTGATCATTATTTCAAAGTGATGATGAATTTATTAAGATTTGTGCAACCTTGTCCATTCTCTAAATGCTAAAAACACATGAGAACCTGCATGGTCTTCTTCATTTTTTAATCTTAGACCTATTTCTAAGTCTTTGATCCACTGCTTCATCAAACCATGCAAAAGATTCATATGTGGGACAAAATTGGCTAATAGTAACCACTTGTTATTTAGTTTTCCCATCTTTAATTTCCTAATACATATTCTCTTTCTACTTTGTGAGTACCCTCATTTTACACTCTTATCATTTTATGAGTTATTTACGCTATTTCCATTTTATGAGCTCATTCTTTTTCTCAGTCTTAGACATCATAAGCATTAGGAACCCACTTCATGTGTGAGTGCTTATCTATTACCTTTTATTATGGTTTTATCCTAAACCATACTCTTTTACTTATGTGGTTTTTTTGTGTTGATGCTTTCATGATCATGGAACATCATCCCTTCTTTTCTCATGCACTTTTTATTTTGAGATACCATTCCTATATTCATCTACATGTCAATCATGTTTCCATATGATCATTTTTTTCCTATCCCATATCCTGAAAGAACTACATTTGGCTAGAATTTCATGTTAAATATTGCATCCATATAACTATGTAGGTAGCATCCACTTTCTAGTGCATCCAGAGTCAGCTTGATTACCCCTTCATTTTTTTCTATTTCCCCAATTTTGTTTGTTTGTTTCATTATTTCCTATAGCTAAGGGGTAATGATGTCATATTGTTTGTGTTTTTTTTTACCTATAACCTAGGGGTAGCCTTATACCAATTATTCTTGTGTTATTATATATGTGTCATTACTCTCTAGCTTAGGGGTCACCTTGTCACCCAGAGTAACACCTCTATTACACATGCATGAACAATTTGTTTTATATTTACACTAATATTATGATTAATCATTGTTTGTGTTTATTTTGATTTTTTTGTTCACTATTTTGTTTATGAGTGTTTTATTGTTTTATTTTGTTATTGTTTATTTATTTGTTTGTTTGCATGTTCATTTGTTTTTCTTGTTGTGACTTGACTTAGTATATATGCATTAATTGGGTGATTCCTTGCGCATTATACTTAAGTACATCCATATTCATATGTAAACATTATCATCATGGTCTTTATCATTAGTGTATTATTTTAATTTATTTATTGGATCAAGTGTTGGTCCTTATGTATATTATGGCTAAGTTATCATGGTGTTTTATATCATGGTGCATACCATCACATACTAAAATAAAAATTAGTTCGATGGGTATTAAAATTAATGGTGACATGATACTTATCCTTATTCACTTGACAAAATCCTAACCTATCCAAATATTACCCAAATATAGACTAATTAAATCATAAATGAATTTTAATCCCTATTATTTAGGATGTGCATCTCTATACTAGTAGGTAGCCCAAATTCATGCTTATCCTCTGTACCAACTTACTCTTACTTTGTGAACAAAAATTTAGTATGTAATCCCCCTTTTTAATTTTCCATATTGGGGAAAACCACTATGCCAATGATTATAACTAACTTTGGGCAAATCCGTATGTTTTAATCTATCTGGATGTTAATGATTGTAATTATCTTTGGGAAAATCATTATCATTTTCCTGCCCTACTAGGGCATGTTTTCATCATGATAATGAGTATAACCACCTTTGAAAAAATCACTATATTTGATCTAATGGGTGATTTTTTATTATGCTAATGATTATAACCACCTTTGGGCAAATCATTATTATGTCAATTATTATAACCATCTTTGGGAAAATCATCCTTTTTATCTACCCTACTTAGGCATCTCACTATGCCACTAATTATAAAAACCTTTGGAAAAATAATTCTTTTCCACCCCCTTTAACTTTAGGTCCCATTATTTCCTTATTTTCTAGGGAATGATTGCTAACCTTATTTGTCACCTGCTCCTTCGAGGGGGCATTCAGGGCTCATATATCACCTTCTGGGGAATTATAAATTAACAATTTTTTCATTCTTTGAGAACCTATAGCTTGCAATGCCTTCCAAAATAAGGGAAAATTTTAAACACCCCATTCTGGCCATAACGAGCTTCTAATCAAACTTCAAATTCATTTCTACTAAATAATGCAAATTAAGCCTAGGAATCACTGAATGCCCCAATTTCATCCACACATAAAAAATTAGTGCTAAAAATTATTTTGAGGCATCCCTATTTGGGGTATTATCCTATATTCAACAGTAACCTCTCATGTATTCATATCCATTCACCTTGTGACTTAGAAACTAATAGTTTGGCCTTTGGATCCATTAAGTGGGGCACTTGAACAATTTCTAAAGTGATAAAATACTAAGCAAAATGAATTAACTAATCAAACCAAATAAAAATATTAAGTGGAATTTCCATGTGAAATTAGTGAAAATGAATTTTACAAAAAGGAAATTCTAATAAATGTGAGATCATGATGATATCATCATCCTAAAAGTCAATGAATGGAAAATATCTCCCTAAATGCCTTGAATTCAAAAATGGAGAGCCATTCCTAATAAATGGGGTCTCTATCCCAAATATTAATTACATCTCATACTTAAATCAACTAGGGTTAGTTTGAACTCAACAAAAATTAAATCTAACCTAACTACACTTGGGTTAGAGTTAGTTTTGGAGGCTATAAATACAAGGCCTCAACCATTGATAAACAAGCTTGAGTAGTGTAATGTTATTATGTAAGATATACCTCAAAACTCTCTTGATGTAAAGTTACCATTCCCAATTTCTAAACCAAGCCAAGCTAAATCCAAACTAACATTACCAAGGTGAAAAGGAGAGGTGGTGCAAGGAGCTCCATTGATAAAAAAATATTGATCACACAACTGATCACATCAACTCATTTCCAACACATACCTCTTGCTCTCAGGGAAGGTAAACTTGATTATTTTGCTTTCACTTGTTAGTTATTTGTGAAGTTCACTAGCTCTTTGAGTGTCTAGGCTAGAGGTGTAAGATTTTGAGTGTTTTTTTTTTTTAAAATTTCATACTAACATGATACTAATCTCCCCTCTTGGATTCCTATTGATCACAATATAGGAATGTTGTCCTATAAAATTAACTTCCCCAAAACTCTCCAAATTTTATTCTATTTCATAGACTAAGTCCCAAGATGAATAGTGAGTATAAATACTTAGCTCAAAAAGTTCCATATTCTACCTCAAAATTATCTCTAATAGTTTCATGTATTTCACATACTCACAAAAAATTTATAAGTTCCCAAAGTGCATGAAAAGTGTAAAGTCTATGGGGTTAATTGATAATGCAAAGTATGTAGAGGAGGCAAAGTTTTAAAGTTTCCAACAATGCATGAAATGTGCAAAAGATATGAAATGAAAAGGAAGAGAAAGATAACTAAAATTGAATAGATTGGAGTGCACCATCATGTCTACTAAGAATGTGACAAAGTGATAGAATTTCATAAAATTTGCAATAGGCATGAAAAGAATGAGTGGATCGGAAGGAGAAAAGTAAATGAATTAAATGATTTTAAAGGGGGCATTAATGTAGAATTAATATCTCCCTTTCTTTTCTAGATAAAGGATGGAATACATGAAGTTTCTAAGGTTTCATATCAACCTAAGGTTTTCATCAGTTTCCTACTCAATTTCAAACCCTCCCTCTAACTAAGGTTTATTTATAACCATTTCCTAATCATCCTTCCATTTTCATCATTATAATCACCATCTTCCATGCTAGTTTGAGCCTTAGCATTTGTATATCATTTTATAACCTTTCCTTTAAATTTTATTAAATTTTGATAATTTTAGAGCATTTTATGTTTGGGAGGTAATGTGAGCACCCCAAAATTTGGGCTGACCATATAACTCATAAGGGTTTCTAAAGAAAATTTGAGCACTTTTATGACAAATTTGGTTGATGCTTTGCATCAACATTAAAAAAAATCCCTATAATATAGATATATAAACTTTAAATTACTTTCTAAGACTTATGCATAATAAATAATTGTATAATGAAGTTGAGATGCATGGGATAATATCCCATTTCACATTAGAGAATGATTTACTCTTAGTTATACACTCTCTTTTCTTCTTCAAGCCTTGTATCTACTCTACCTTGTGTCCCTTAAACTATCTCTTTGTCTAACTAGTCTTATACTGATGACACAAACATTTTATCTTGCCTAGAATACTTAAAATGTACTTGTCTTACACCTTTGCAAGTTCTGATCCTATACCTATTTTGCTACTCCCTAGACACTAAATTCTAGGATAGAAAGTAGCATCAATGTTACTTTCTTACCTCGATGCAAATTTCCAGTGCCCTAATGTCATCCAATTTATAGTAAAAACATATCCTAAAGGTTGGCTTAAGTGCTTTAATGTGAGATATTACTCCAAAGGGATTGATATAAATACAATATTAACCCTCATTAATTACTCACTTATAAAATACTAAAGAGACCAAGGAACTTATCAAATGGCACTCTATAAAGCATTCAATTTATCAAAGCTTCCCTATATATATTCTAGTTATAGGTAAAACACATCTATAGGTATAAAGTATTAAAGTGGTAGGCTAAGAGACTAATTTTCTAAGTTACAAGATAGGTCACTATTGTACTTGATTTTGTAGAAATTGCATGATTCAAACATAAACCAATACATATGGGAGAGAAAAATTAGTTTGAGGCCCTCTTCAGAGTATTTGCTAAATAGGAAGCATCCTTTGACATCATTGTCATTAGGGTTAGATCAAAACTATATTCCCACTAACCCATTTTTTAATAAGGTCACATTGAAGATGAAAAGTTAGGGTTCTACTATTTCAAAAGGAGAAAAACAAATGACACACATATAAATGCACTAGAGCAAAGATGAATCCAAACCCAAAATCACCCAGGTGATCACATCTTATTTCACTAGATATTCTGTATGGGACACTATCATTGAACTAAGATAGTAACATCGACACAATAATCCAAGGCTGATGCAATTATCTACATAGCAAGAGGCACAAGATATAGAATCTAACAATTATTCTAGAACTAGATTTCGACCTACTTTCATCCTATTCTAGATACATAATTGTATTAACATTAGAACAAGCTAAGTACTCTCTTATTTTTTATTTCTATATCTAGCATAGTTGTACTTTCCATATTTAGACTATCTCAACATAATAAATCTAGTGTATGCTTATATATGAGTTTAACATCTAATTGGCCTACTATTGATTTGATTATCACCCTTGTGTCATTCCATTTTTATATTATTAAACTTAAGACTAAAATTAAATACACCATAACTTATTTTATTTTTAGGGTTAAACATTTGGTGAACCTAATATTTAAACATCAAACCTATAATAAATTAGGGTTTTATTATTGTTTTACTTTATTTCAAATTTTAATTTTTTTCATGTATGAAGCAATGGAAAATGTTAGTGAAAAAATCTAATTCCAAATAGAAGATTGAAAGGCATTGATTAATCATATCAATAATAATAAGGGATTAATATATGCATTTTTGTATGTTATAAGAGATGAAATAAGTAAACAAGATAAAACCAAGGCATAGGGCAATAACCAATCAAATGCAATAAATAAAATAATTGTCAAAATACTTGGAAAAATAGTTGAGTGATACAAAATTAATTGGCACCAACAGATGGTATATGCTCTATGGCCATACCACACTAGTGTCCACACACCTATTCAGGACATGTTGTAGGCTCAATCTACACCCTTGGAGAGAGTTCTTTAGGCTCACTCCAATTGAGATACATAATGGGAAAAACCCCAAGATATGGGTCACCTATAATGGGGTTGAACCTCTGAAGAAGGTCAACTTCCTCTTGATGCTCACCTAAACTAATGAAACTCATTGAGAAAAGGGTTAGAAATGGTTTAAGGGATCATAATAAGGATAAAAGGTGATGCATAGAAGTTATAAAGGACACTCATATAAGCTTAAGCCCACATTGGATCAACATAAGACATTTATAGCTCATACAACCTCAAAATCTCATTAATTACATAAATATTTCATAGAAGAGGTTCAAATAGAACACTAATCTAGACCTACAAACAACTTGAAAATACCTTTGAAGAGGAAAGAAAAAGGACAATGGATTAGGAAGATTTTCCTTCATAAATTCATCATGCAAAAACATAGTAAGCACTAATCAAAAGTAAGATGTAGGCAAAGAGTTGATCCTCTTACTTCAAAGAAAGTTCTTACAATATTTTAAGAGGGTTTAACCTTATCAAATGAGAACATTTTTTTAAGATTCTTAATGAGTATCCTTATCCTTGAGAAGAATGAAAAATTCTAAGAGTTGAGAACCCCCTCAATGGGAAAGAGACTAAGATATATAGGAGAAGGTAAAGAGAGAAATAATGTGGGAACATGCCATTAGAAAGGGAAAACACCATCCCAAATCATTAATTAAAACTTGAGCTTCCACCTTTTACTCAAATGCTCCACCACCCTTTTGACCAATTAGGACACTGCTCATGGCTAACCAAGTGGAAAAATCCCTTAAGGCTATGAGGATGTATTGAATGCTCTTATCTACAACTTTCAATCACTAGATCCTTTTCTATGATCCTTCACGTCATTTCCCATTAAAGATAAAACTTTCATGCTCATGGATCTGACAGAATCATGTATTTTCCTTCTTTAGGTGGTTTCTTATCAAATACATGGCCATGTTGAAGAACTAGAAACATCTTCAATAATTACAGACATCTACACTCGATAAAATATGGATAAGATATTTTCTATAGATGGAAAACCAATATCCTTTATTGGTTTTCCTGTAGCCACATATATCAATGCAGGCCTATATAGTGCATATCTTTGTTCTTGATTTTTATTAGGTCTATAAGACCTATTTTTGCCTCTAAGTATCTACAAAAAATTATAACTCATTATATATAGGGATCCTTATTTAAAGAATGGAGAACAAATTTATATAATGAACCTTGTATGCCACAAACCTTCAAACCAGAGGTTTATATTTAGATTCAAAGGTTCCCCCTTTATCGTCAATCATCCTAACTATATCAACATGTCCCTTTAATGGCATTTAGATGAGATCTAATGGTATATCTTTCAAGACCCACTTGCCTTGGCTCAACCTTGGTTATATGTTTGACCTCCCATTAAAGGCCCATTAGTATTTTAACTTTGAATCTTACTCATTGATTTAATTTGTACGATATGTATATAGACCATTGATTTTCCTAAAAACCTAATGTGCTTATGACACTTGGAAACTCTCACCTATCCTTGAGATGCATTGACATTATTTACCTTGGTTTTATCATTGGATCATGATGTATGAATAAATGTGAGCCCTTGATCTAGATCCACTGACCTTTTAAATTTAACTCACATTATTAGATCATAATGTACAAAGCAACACAAGCCTTTGATGTACCTAAGACCTCTTTCCTATTAGTTCCCATGCACCATCATATCAGTGGTATGATTGAATACTGATCATTGATCTAGATCATACCCACCTTCTTGTCAGTTACCTTTCACCATTAGATATCTACTTTGTGAATCCCCACCATTACATCTTTCCAAACTTGCATCTTTTTAAGGGATTTTAAGCCAAGGACTTTTTGAATCTTTTGACCCCAATACAAACCATTAGATATTTATTTTCAGTATTGAGGTTATGTAGAACATTATATATTGATCAATTTAAAACCTTTAAAGTATTTTTTGAATCCAAATGGTCATTTTTGAAGATCAAACTTGACCTTCACATGAATATCTCATTTTACAAGCCTATCTTTTAACACCTAGATATTGAGATAAAAGGCTCGTGCATGTACGAAAGTTAAAAATCATGTTCCTAGTATGAATAACTTAAATTAATTGAAACATTTTGGATTTTAGGGATTCTTGAGTAAATATTTAAATTGCACAAGTGAACTAGTTTGTTCTCTTTCATGTGACATTCTGATGATGGTCTAGTTCATTTAAACTTGTGCTTGATCTTTTGATTGAATTTCAAAGGCTCAAATGAAATCATGAGGCTTGTTCAAAACTTTCTTCATGCTCCTTAATGTTATGACCACCATGGAGACTTGATTTCTTGAATTTATACTAACTACACTTAAAGTTAACTTAAAGTGTTTCAAAAGCCTGTCAGGCTGCATGAGATCCCTAGACCATTTATTCCATCTAGCACTCTGTTCAATCTCCTAATCCACACCAAGAACCATATAGTCTCTACTAAAATGTAAATATCTATATGTTTACCAAAATTGGCCAACATTTTTGGGTGATATCCTAGAGTTGCATGCCTGCTATATAAGACTAGTAGCCTTAAACTGTATAGAGTCCCAAGTATTCTCTCATCTGATCATGAAGATAGTCCAAATATATCACTATTTGGAAAATATATTGAAGTAACAATAATAAAATAAAAGATAACAATAAAGTTCCCAAATCACTTTTGAGAAGGAAACACACAACAAAACACTTAGAGGAAAGCATAAAATCTAATCTAATATGTACATTATGATACAATGGATGTAATTATTATAATAACAAGGATTTAAATGAATTCCATTGATTGGTATGGTTAATACCTCTCCATCCAAATGGGTAAATAAAAAATTATTATGTTCCTTTCATTTATAGATCAAATAAGGACCACTCCACAAGCTATCAAACTTGGTATGGTTTTTTGGTTTGGCCTTATTTGAGTCCCATTTAAGGACTAGGTCCCCTTCCTTGAAGATCTTTGTTTCAGCTCTCTTATCAAAGGATTTTTTTACCTGAGCTTGATGTGACTCCAAAGCCTTAATTTTAAGGTCCCTAGTTTCTTCTAGCTACATGAGATCTATCATCCTCACATTCATGGGCTCATTCTCCATCAACTCAAGATGATGGGCTAATTCTAATGCAGGAAAATAGATGGAGATAGGAAATTTGGATTACCTTTCATATAAAAGGACATATGGAGAATTTCCAATGGTAGATTTAGGAGTCACTCTATCAGCCCATAAGGCTGTCCTTAGCTTGGTGTGCCATGTTCTATGATTCTCTTCTATGGTCCTCTTGGTGATCCTTAGCAGGTTCTTATTTGTGGACTATACCAGTCCATTTCCTTTAGGATAGTATTTTGAAGAGGTGATAAGGTAAATACCTAGTTTAAGATCCCATTAACTTGTCTTCATGCCAAAGAATTATAAGGCATTATCTAAAATTATAGTGGCTGGGACACTAAACCTAGTCACAATGTTGTCATAAAAATCCAACACTGCACCCTCATTAGCCTCATTAAAATTAATGGCTTCCACCCACATGGTGATGTATTTAGTTGTATTAAGTACCCATTTATTCCCTACACTTGATGGTAGATTGATCATCCCTATGAGTTCTAATCCCCATTGCATGAAGGGTTATTCCACCTAAATTAGATTGAGTGGAAGGGATGATAATTTCTAATTTCCTACAAAGAGAGCACACTTCTAGAATTGAATAACCCATGCCTAAGAATCCTTGAAAATATTGGGCCAATAATAACTAACCCTCATTACCTTTTTTATTGTTATTCTAGGTGTAAAATGGCCTCTTATAGGTCCATCATGGAACTGCTCCAAGAGCTTGGTCACTTGATTATCATCTATGCACCTAAGGAATACCCCATTGAGGTCCTTTCTAAAAATAAATCCATCAACAAATGCATAAGGTATGGATTGAAGCTTTAAATACCTTTTTTTGGCTCTATTCAAACCTTGGGTGCATTCTCATGTTGTCAAAAAGTGAGTCATGTCTTGAAGCCAACTATTTTGAAGTGGAGGTGTACCTGCCTATGAGTTGTTTTGGGTTACAAAGATAGTTTATTTGTCTTATTGGAGATCCTTAAACATATTATCAGACAATCCCTTACCTCTAATCAACTTTGTGACTTTTATAACTACATCATATTTCATGACTTTGGTAATCCAGCTTACTCTCTTCTCATTCAAATCCTTGTTAAGTAGAAAGTCCCTAACTCTAAGATGAGACACCATAAGATGGATCATGATATTGAAGAGAATGTGCCTAAAATTATTGAGGCTTATCAAGGCTACAATAACCTATTTTTTAATGAAATTGTACCTCAATTCATATCCTTCTAGCCCTTGACTAAAAAAGGCAATTGGCTACTTCATTCCTTCACGATTCTTTTGCATCAACATAAATGATATGTTGTCAACATTAGCAAAGGTGTAAAAATGAATTCCTTATATAAGTCAAGATTTATGAGTGAGGGGGCTTAGGCAATGGCTTGATTTGTGGCTTCAAAAGCTACCTTGCCTTCATATTACCAAGAAAACACTTAACTCTTCTTTGGCATGGTGGTGATGGGTTTGAACAGGTTTACAAAACTAGGTATGAACCTTCTCACAAATTTAATCTTTCTAAGGAAGCTCTTGATCTCTTTCTTATGATTTGGTAAGGATATGGATAAGATAGCTCTAATTCTATTAGGGTTAATGGATATTCCCTATTTTGAAATAATATAACCTAAGAGTTTACCTTTATGCATATCAAACACACACTTATTGATATTTAAGGATATCACATACTCTCTACATCTCTAGAATATCAACCTTAGATGGTCCATGTGTTCACTAGATTTCTTGGAGAAGATTGTGATGTCATCTAAGTAGACCAAAACCATTTTATTTAGTAGTCCTTATAAGGCCATGCCCATTATTCTTTGAAAAGTTTCCCCAACATTAAACAATCCAAAATGCATTTTATAGTAAGTAAGTGTGCCATACTTAGTGGTGAAGGTAGTCTTATAATGATCTTCCTCTCTCACTAGCACTTGGTTATAGCCTAAATACCCATCCAAGAGAGAAAAATGTTCTAAACTATAATTTATTTGAAGTAGTATCTTTATAGATGGTGGGGGATAGTGATCCTTCAAAAAGACCCTATTCAAATCCCTGAATTCCACACATAGTCTAATCTCCCCATTCTTCTTCTTGATAGGTACAAGAATAACTACACATGAGGAGTGCTTAATTGGAAAGATGATCTTGGATTCAATTAACATAGTAAATTACTTCCTCATGAGCTCTTCTATCTTGGGGTTTATGGGCCTCTACTTCTACCTAACAGGCATGGCATTAGCTTCTAGTTTTATAGTGTGTTGGGCCAATTTAAGATCAAATACCTTTAAGTCACTATATTTCTAAGCAAAGATGTCTACATATTCTTTACAAACCTCTATGAAAGCATGCCTTTCAAATTTAGTGCTTACCTTTCCAAGTTTGAGGAGATTGTCTTCAAGGATAAGAACTCTCTAATAGTTCTCTTCATTAGTTGACATCACTACTTTATCTTTCCTCATATTGTCCCCTTCATGAAAGAGACCTTATAGCGTGACTATCCCTTTAGGAAGCTTACTGGACCTTAATTGAAAAATATGATCCTCATACTAATGCTACAACTTTCCTTGGTTAATGGAGAACTCTACTTCTTGCTACAAGAAATAGGCAATTTGTTGGTCATTTTCAAAAACCTACCAATAAAATTTAATTATGTAACACTGATGGTCTTACTATGACTTTTACATGTGGTTGCACCTTGGTCCTTTTCAATTCATTGGGGATATCAAAAAGACCCCCCGTAGCTGATAGTCTATTAGCATGTTCATTCTACTATATCCTTGGGATTGATTAGACATTAAAGTCCTCAATTAGGTCCCACACTCTATGTTTGTAGGAATTCATTAAGGGGTTCTTAGTGACATTTTAGCCTCTAACTTGGTGGAAAATTAGTTCACTATCCCCATAGACTTGTAATTGCTTGATCCCTCTCTTACTAGCCCATCGAAGGCCATGGATGAAATCCTTATATTCTATTGAATTATAGGAATATCTAAATTAGAACCTATATGAAGAGAAATATTTATCATTTGAAGGGGAAACTAGCATAGCACCTTCACCTACTCCATGTTTGTTGCTTGAGACATCAAAGAAAAATTTCCATAAATCACTAGGATCTTCTTGAGGGCTCATGAGGGATGGCATGGACTAGATTTCATCATGTAAATAGTAGATACCTAAGTCATGTTCTTTAACACCCTCTAAGGGGTCTACCAACTGGCTATCATTCCATAATTTATCTAAGAACATTTCTAGTATCTCTTTTGGATGAGTGTTTAGCTCCTTCCCTATTACAAATTCATCATTATCAATAATGATGTAATTGATGTTTATGGTATCTAGTCCATAAGGATCTATGTGGAATTATGCAATGGGCTCATAGTTGATTGACACTTTGGCCCCATATCTTGTTCTAAATTCCATGTATGACAAACCTACTATAAGATAACCTCTTATATTTGTTGTGAACTCTCTAGATAGGCATAACACAAAACAAGGAGGAACATCAAGGATCAATACATCTTGAGCCACTGAGACACTAGAACAAGAATGCAAGGTCAAGTTGAAGTCCTTAATTATGATAGATGGCTTGGTGGAAGAACCATCTAGTTGTAACACTACTTTAGATTAGGGCTCATACTTTAGACCTAGTTGATCAACTATGGACTTTGGCATTACTAAGGTACTAGCCCCACTATCCACTAAGAAATTATGCACCAAAGAATTAACAATGATCATTTAAATATAGAATGGAGGAGGCTTGACCACTTTACCTAATTTCCCTTCATTTGGTCCTTTGGTTGCATTGGTAAGGAATAAATTCTCCTTGCTTGGTGGTTTATCTATAACATTGATTTTTGATAGTCCTTATTGAAAGATGTCTACCTAACCAGGCATAGAGAGCATTTCCCACATTGGCACACTCACATTGGACATTTTCATTTTTTCCATAATGTTGATAAGTGAACCACCAACCATTGGTTTGATTTATGAGCCACAATCCCAACTTGAGCTTTTGAGTTTTTGATAGGACCAAAGTTTCCCAAAGTTCTGACACAACTTGTCAGATTTAAGAGCACACATGATTACCAATGTATAAGAAAATTAAACATGCGGAAATACCAGAAGAACAAATAACTATCAATGAGAAATAACACAGAAACTGAGAGGCAACACACAATTGTATTCAACTCATTACAAAGGAAATTACAATAAAGAGATCACACTCTTCTCCACCTCTACAAGGTCTTCTACCTCAAGGGCTCCCAGTAATCTTCCCACTTGAGTAATCTTCTCTCATAGGTCACAACTAACAACTTACACACGCTTTTTTTCACCCCATTGTACCTCCAGTACAATTGAGTATGAACCGGTACTCCAAGTAGATCTAACCATGATCCTACTCTGATGTATTACTATCACCTTGGATCTAGCTCCCCCACCGATCTCCTTTCTAACCCTCACATTCACACATCTCCCTGCAGACCAACCTAATCTTACTTATCACATGTATATCTCCTCCATGATCCTGCAATACCCTACATATCAAACTTGATCTTACATACATGGGGAATCCTACTTGATTCCACCATGGGAAGAACTCTCCAAGCTCCACACTTGGGTTATACAAGTTCAACACTTAACAATACATCCCATGAGTCTATTATATAGATCTCATGCATTCACTAAATTAGATGGGCAGCTAAAAGATTCGAACTGGTCTTCAACATGCAAACTCCACGTTCACTTAACTGACTGTTTGTCAACAGCAATTTTGACCACTACAGGTGACCGACGTCGGTCCCTACCTGACTGGAGGTGACCGATGCCGGCCGATCTCCTACCGATGCTGGTTTTCTCTATGCTTCCCCTGACCGATGTCGGTTGTGGCCTGTCGACGCTGGTGACTGTCAAGCTGCAAAAAACCTCCTCCTTCTATTTGCAACAAAGTGAAGATTTTAGCTCCACACCCTAACAGTTTTGAGGGACTAAGACATTCCATTGATTTTGATTCCTTATGGCTATTGAGACATTTGGAGTATTAGTAAGTCCAACTGGCTTTGATATTAAAGGAGTAATGGTAGGAGACTCCTTGCTTGTTTCCTAGTTACCATCCATGTTCCTTCTTTTGAATCTAGTATTTGTAGCTACTAGAATGTATCCTTAGCTGGAGCTAGCCTATTGATTGAGTGTATAAAACTCCTCTTGCTCATATTTCACCATTGTGGCACCTAACTATCTTGATCCTTGATCAATGTTTTAACCTTATTGAGTATTTCATGGCTTGGTCATCATAGGTACTTCTATGTTTTGGTCCATAAGAGCTTAGTTGTACCCAAAATTAGTAGCTTGATACCATTGATCATTGAAATATTGGGCGAAATCAATGATTGGGATAATGGATTACTCAAAATATTGATTCTAAGGCATGGTACCTTCAACTTCTTGAGCCACATTATTTTAAATTAGGACCAAAGTGTTAGAAGTGCTTGTAATATTAGGATTATAGTTATTTTGCCTATTATAGATATGTTGCCTTTATCCTCGGTTTTAACCTTAGCCTTGGTATTTCCCTTTGTATGTTGGCCTATTTGATAATTTTTTTTTTGAGGTTATGAACCTTGATAAGGCCTATTTAAAGCTTCCTACCTTTTGACATTCACTAGCTCATTCCCTAAGGATTAAAACATGCTCTTGAGATATTGAAAGTTCTTTTGCTATTGGTAATCACTAGATCCACTAGTGGAAGCTTTCTCTTATTTGGTATAGTTATTGTAGCAATTGTTGGTGTAGGAGGAATGACATCAAGTGGAGGGATAATAATAGAAGGTGGTCTAATTTTAGGAAATAATGGAATTGGTGGTCTAGGTGTAAGCTTGCTATCTTGAACCACATAATTTTCTACTTTGATGGCCACTTCATAAAAATTTGGAAGTATATTTCCTCTCATATATTGGATCATCATTGCTATATCACTATTTAAAGCCTTCAAATAATATAGAAAGGCAAAGTTAGGGGTTGGTCTAACTGAGACTAGAATTCTATCCCAAGTTTTTTGGGAACCTGCATTGAAGTCTTACATGAATTCATGAAGAGCTCTCTTAATGCTAGTTAGTTGGTCAACAAGTGACAAAAGGTCACTTTTGTCCTCAAACCTCTTACAAAAGGCATCACCTAATTGGTCCCATGTTTGAATAGAACTAGCAATAAGGCCTCTACACTAATATAGGGCCTTTCCTTTGAAAGAAGTACCTAATAAACTAATAGATATATTCTCCTTAGTGACATTATGGATAATAAAAATATTGGCTATGTCCATGAGGTACTCAAAAGGTGTTGTAGCTTGGTCTCTAGTATAATAAGGGACACTTTTAAGAGATGAAACTAGGATAGGTTCATATTGAGCTAGGTCTAGATGACTTTGGCCATTAAAATACACAAAGATAAAAGGTTTAGGATATGCCATGGCAATAAAAGGGTTTAACAAAGGTCTTCTTGTAGGGGCAGGCCTTGAAATTGACCTAGGATCAAAGGTTCCCTAAAATGGATGTGTATTAGCAAACCTTAATCATTTTATTGAATTCAAAGGCACTTCAACAAATTCAAAGGGATGACCTCTTCATGATGGCCCTTTTTTCACCTTTGACATGAGATGAAGTCACTAATCTATTACCAAAATGTTGAATCTTCCTTTTGGAGTTCCCAGATGTTGTTGCTTGGGAGCTTAACTATTACAAATTTGATTAAGCCAACATCAACATTGATCAATATTCCTTGAATTGTAGTTCCATCAAGTGTTCCATAAACTATTGTAGGCTTAATATAAGAGGGTTCTTCAAGATCACTCCAATTGAGATACATAATGGGAATAACCCCAAGCTATGGATCACCTATAATGGGGTTAAACCTTTAGAGAAGGCTAACTTCCTCTTGATGCTCACCTAAACTAATGCAAATCATAGAGAAAAGGGTTAGAAAGGGTTTACAGGATCCTAAGAAGGATAAAAGGTGATGCGCAAAAGTTATAATGGACACTCATATAATATTAAACCTACACTAGATTAACATAAGATAACTATAGCTCACATAATCTCACAATCTCACTAATTGCATAAATATTTCATAGAAGAGGTTAAAAAAAAACATTGATCTAGACCTACAACTAGCTTGAAAATATTATTGAAGAGGCAAGCTAAAGGACAATGGATTAGGAAGATTTTCCTTCACAAATTCATCATGCACAAATATACTAAGAATTAATCAAAAGAAAAAGGTAGGCAAATATTTGATCTTATTACTTCAAAGGCAGTTCTTATAATATTTTGATAGGGTTTAACCTAATCAAAAGAGCACACTTTTACAAGAGTATTAATGAGTATCCTTGTCCCAGAGAAGAATGAAAAATTATAAGATCTGAGAACCCGCTAAATGGGGAACATATTAGGATAAATAGGATAAGGGAGAGAGAAAGAATGTGGGAGCATTCCATCAAAGAGGGAACACACCATCTTAGATCATTAATTAAATCTTGAGCTGCCACCTTTTGCTTGAATGTTCCACTACCCTTTTGAAAAATCAAGACACTGATCATGGATTACCAAGTGGAAAAGTACTTTAAGGCTTTGAGGATGCTTTGAATTCTCCTATCTACAAATTTCAACCATTAGATCCTTTTATATGATACTTCATACCATCTCCCACTAAAGACAAAACATTCATGCTCATGGATCTGATAGAATCATGGATTTTCCTACTTTAGGTGATTTCTTGTAAAAAATATTGCCATGTTGAAGGATGAGTATCCTCTTCAATAATCACAAACATCTACCCTCAATCAAATCTGGATTAGATCTTTTTTATAGATGGAAAACCAATCTCCTTTATTGGTTTTCCAATAGCCACATATATTGATGCAGACCTATAGAATGCATAACTTTACTCTTGATATTTTAAAGGTCTATAAGACCTATTTTTGCCTCTGCGTATCTATAGAAAATGAGAACTCATTATATATAGGGATCTTTCTTTAAAGAATGGTGAACATAGTTGTAGAATGAACCCTGTATGCCATAAAACTTTGAACTAGAGGTGTATATTTAGTTTCAATGGTACCCCCTTTATCGTTGATCATCTTGAATATATCAATGTGTCCCTTTAATGGAATTTAGCTAAGATCTAATGGAAAAATTATGATTCTTTCAAGACTCACTTGCCTTGGTTTCACCCTGGTCACATGTTTGACCTTCCATTGAAGGTACCTTAGTATTTTGACTTTGAACCTCACTCATTGATTTACTTTGTATGCTATGTATGTATACCATTGATTTTTTTGGGAACCTAATGCATTTATTCCACTTGGAAACCTCTCTTATCCTTGATATACACTGACCCTATTAACCTCTCTCATACCATTAGATCATGATGTACGAATGAACATGAGCCCTTAATCTAGCTTCAATAACTTTCTCACTTTAACTTGCACCATTAGATCATAATGTACAAAGAAACATGAGTCTTTGATCTACCAAGGCCCACTTTCCTATCAGTTCCTATGAATCACTAGATCATTGGTACAATTAAACATTGATTATTGATCTAGATCAGACCCACCTTCTTGTTAGTCACCTCACATCATTGGATCTCTACTTAGTGAACCTACACCATTAGATCTTTCCCAATTTTAAAACTTTTAAGGGATTTTAACCTAGGGACTTTTTGACTCTTTTGAATTCAACACAATCCATTAGATCTTGATTATCAGTATGTGAGTTTAAGTAGACCATTAGATCCTAATTAATTTTAAACCTTTTAAGGATTTTTTAAATCTAAACATTCATTTTTCAAAGCTCAAACTTGACCTTCACATGAACATCTAATTCTAAAATCCCATCTTTTAATACTTATATCTTGAGATAGAAAGCTCACAAAATGATGAAATTTGTAGAGCATGTTCCTAGTATGAAGAACTTTAAGGTGCTGTAACCTTTTGGATCACAGGGCTTCCTGAGTAGATTTGTAAAATGCACAAGTGAACTAGTTCATTCCTTTTTACATGATGTCCTAATGATAGACTATTTCATTTATACCAATCCTCAATCTTTTACTTGAATTTCTAAGGCTCAGATGAACTCCTAAGGCTTGTGCAAAACCCACTTCATGCTCCTAAATGTTATCACCACCACGGAGACATGTTGTCTTGAATTTAGACAAACTAAACTTTAATTTAACTTAAGTTGTTTCAAAATCTTTGTAGGATGATTGAGATTTATGGACCATTTATTCCATCTAGCACTTTGTTTAACCCCCTACTCCACACCAAAACCCCTAAAATCTTTATTGCAATGTCAAGATCTATATGTAGGTCAAAATTGGCTAACAAGACATACTTTATTCTTTTGTCTATGGTATATAAGTCATATTATATAATGAACTTGAGATATCCTCTTTGCATGTATCTCTAAAATACATCATGAAAGATATTGAATATCATGAAAAATAATTACATCATTTAGAGTAGTTGAGTGAAAAATGGACACAAGTTACTCAACACTTACATGTCTATTAGGAATGTGTAAAACAAGAATATAAAAAAAGGGTTTGGCCATGTGAATTTAATATGGGTGACCTGGTACTAAAATAGAATCAAAAGAATACCAATGTAAGAAAAGACACAAATGGAAAGTTCAAACCAAATTGGTTGGTTTTATTTACAGTTATAGAAAAGTTAGGAAAAGGTGTATGCCACCTTGATACACTTAAAGGAATTCCTTTAAAAATCCCATTGAAAATCATGCACTTGTGTAAATATATTATGTAATCAAAAAATAGAAAAATACTAAAAAAAAAAAGCATTTATAATTTCAAAAACACTTTTGGCACTTACATGTTCTATTGGATCCTTGACATCCATATGTTACTTCCATATTGATGGATGACATACTCATTTACTCCCACATACACATATATTTCACACTTATACATTGGGTATGATACAAGAATACACAAATACATGAAACACTCCTATTTTAGATGTTGGGTTTTCCCTCTACTCATGTCATATGGACATTATGGGTATTCACTTCTTCGATATTGATACACACAAGTTATATGATTTTATGACCACTCTACACTATCGTGTTTGAGGTTACATATTTACTTACACATGCCTATTATCCATAATTATATATGACATAGGGTACTTCATATGCTATAAACTTGACATAATTTTCTACCACATTGGATCCATGAGCCACTATGACATGTTTATGATAGTTTCTTATGATTTACTTTAAGCACTTCCTTGAGTGTCTTATCTTGCTTATTCAAGAATTCAAATATGATCATTTGCTTAAGGCCCCTATGCCTATGTATACTTTATTTGACATTGGAATAATGTAATTATATGTTATATGGACATTTGAATATTTCATCCTTGCTTTCATTAAAATTTTACTAAGTCATGCCCCTTTGATTGTGAGGCATTTGAACATGCACCTTGATTGCAGTCTCTTTGTACCATTGCTTGTTGAATTGATTTTGAGTGATCTTGTGTGTGTGATTGTTTTCTTGTTGAGATTTTACTATTGCTATCTATACATTACCATGATATTTATCTTTCATCTTTGGTTCTACATCTGATCACATTAGTTTTATTTGCTTTAATGTTACTGTAGAGTAAAAAATACTCTACATTTCATTTTGATTTTTAGTTGCACACTACAAAATTTTATCCCTACACACTTTGGTTCGAGACAACAAAGTTTTGAAATAGAGCTCAAGCTTGATTTTCTTTTTGCCTCATTTTACCTAAGTGTCAAAGTCAAGTGGAAGCTACCAAGTGTCATCAGTTGAGGCACCTTTTACAAATTTTATAAGTAAAGCAGAGATTGCCACGTATCTCATAGTAACTCAGTGGAACATGACAAGTGTCAGCATCCACATTTCATATCAGCATCCGTGTTTCAAATCTATTTTAAGTGGAAGGTTTCAATAAGCTAAGTATCAGGATCAGGCAGAGGGCACCAAGTGGCAATCATAGAAGGTTTCAATTTTCTTTTCTAAAAGCAAAAAAAGATGCCACGTATCTCAGCTAAAGAGAGCAGAAGCCACCACGTGTCAACCTATAAATTTTATTCATTTTGTTTCATCGATATATTAAAGAATGTGGTGGGTCTTAGGTTTTATTTCTAGAGCAAGCATAAGCTGCCAAGTGTCATTGTCTATGTAATTTTAACCATCAAGGCCTAATTTTTTCTATAATATAAACAAAGTGATGTGGAGACTAGCACGTGTCACCTTCCATAAGTTTCTCAAAAGGTGGCTAAAAGTAGCAAAGATTTCCACATGTCCCTAGTTAAGTAAAGTAGAGATTGTCACGTATCCTTTATTGAGGCAAGCAAAAATCACCACATGTCCCCATACCTTTTTTTTAAAGTTGCTCGGGTAAATGTTGTGGGTCTTATTTTCTGTTAAATTGTTAAAGTTTTGAAGAAATAGATTGCGATAGGTGTCAAAGGTGGAACACTCTTGAGCAAAGACACAAAAAGAGTATAAGGTAAGTGGAAAGTGCCGTGTGTCTTAGATAAGTGCTGCAGAACACGCCAAGTGTCGTTCTTTGGTGTCTCCTAAGTAATAAGAAGGTTTTCAAGGAATTGACCAAGTGTCCTCTTTTGTTTAATAGAAGGGAGCATCTTATGATCTGTTTTAGCCAATGAACTGCTAGAAGATAGAGCATTTCATAATCTAAGAAATATCTTCTGTTAGACACTTCCAGTTCGGTTAGATTTTAGTTGGGCCATTAGATTGGGAACACGCAGAAAATTTAGAGTGATTCTAAGGCTATAAATAAAGGTGTAGAGATCACTAGAAGATTAGAATCAGATACTTAGAGAGAATTTTTTGAGAGAATTTATCAAGAGTTTTAGACTTTCTAGAGCTGTGACTAGGAATATCATTTGCCTTTGTTCTATTTTCTTAAGTTGGAAAGTTTATGTAACTGTGCATGTTTTTGTGCCTCTTATGTGACTAGAGAATTAATAAGAAGATTGAATCCTGTGCCTTTGTTGATATTTTCTATGTCATTGCAAAATTAGTCTAAGCTATGTTGTCAAGGGTTTTAGACTTTCTAGAGCTGTGATTAGGAATATCATTTGCCTTTGTTCTATTTTCTTGAGTTGGAAAGTTTATATAACTGTGCATGTTTTTGTGCCTCTTATGTGACTAGAGAATTAATAAGAAGATTGAATCCTGTGCCTTTGTTGATATTTTATATGTCACTACAAAAGTAGTCTAAGCTGTGAGCCTCTATTTCTATTGTTTTCATATTTTACATTAATCATGCCTGGTTTGCTCTTAAATGTAATTGAATCTTACATATAGTCTCATTATGCTCAGAATTAAGGTTCGAATTACATTCAAGTGCATCGCCATAGTTAGATTTTCTTTCTTTCATTTGTGTTTCTATTTGTGTTTCTATTAAAATTCCTATCCCTTTTCCCAGTATACACTTGATATAAAGAAGAGACCATCTTCTTAAAAATTTGGAGGTTGTTTCCAGTCGCAAGTCCCACATCTTGAAACTTACCATTGTTGGTGTTAGAAATAAGTACAGTTTTAACCATCAATAGTTTTTGGCATGCCTAGTGGGACAATTTATTAAAGTTTCTTTTAAGACCGTATGAACCAGAGAGCTACAAGGATTCAGAGTTGTAGACTAGTAACCAGATCTCAGTTTGCTATAAATCTAGGTATTTTTTTACCACCTTTGGTAACTAGTACAAGAAGAAGAGTCAACTAGTTTATACCAATACGAAGAGCAAATATGGGAGCCCCTATAGCCCCAAGAAATTATGCAAGTTGGAACACTGGTAGTCCTTTGATTCTCCCAATACCACCAGCCACTTGGGATCCTATCCCTGTGAATGCCTTGAAAGCTCTGCCCAAATTTAGTGGGCAAGACTTTAAAACACCTGAAGAACATCTGTAAGATATATCAAATGTTTGTGCTATACATGTTGTCACACAACAAAATGTGGCCATAAGATTATTAGCATCTTATTTTAAAGGGAAGGCTTTAAAATGGTATCGGTCTTTGATCCCAAATACCATATCTACATGGGATTAGCTCAGAGATCTTTTCTTTGAAAGATTTGAAGAGAAGGGTGATAAGTCTTCTTTATTACAGCAATTGATTACCACCCAAAGGGCACCACAAGAAGTAATGACTGACTTCAATTTCAGATTTCAAAAGACTTGGGAAAGAATCCCTGCTATAGCTATACCATTACTAGGTATGGCTATAGTGTTTTATATTAAGGTTTTAAATTTATACATATCTATTATGATTCAGTCACTTGGAGCTTAGACTCTGCCAGAGGCTTATGACTATGTAGTTAGAGCTGAAAATAATTTGATAGATGCTAGAAAGTTGTCTCCAAGGCCTTCCATGCCCATGTTTCTAGATATTTCCTTGCCATTACCTCAAGAAGCCCCTAAATCCATAGCCCCACCTGTGTCTATGTACACATATCCTCAACCCCCTGCTAAAGAAATTATCCCTGCCCAGTCATTTGAGCTAGATGATATCAAAAATATCTTAAGGACATTTTCTAATGAGATGATTAATATAAAGAGACAGCAGAATCCTTTCTCTAGGCTTCCATATCAAGGCTATCAAGGAAATATATTCTCATCATAGCCAAACCAATACCAAGGTCCTCAAAGGAAAAATAACCCTCAGCCACCAAATCAATTAGTTGCAGTCCCTACACCCTCACAAATTGTTCCCCCCCAATTCGAATAGAGAGATTATTCCAGGGAAAAATAATTATGTGGATAACACTAATGCCTAGTGTTTCCCTTGTAATAATGCTCATACGCCTAGAGATTGTCCCATGGGTAATCTACAACAAAAGGTGGAAGAACAAAGAAGAATGGATAGATAGTTTACAAGTTCCAGTGACAATCAAGCCTACTAGTCCTCTGGTATGCAAAATTCAGTCTTAATGGCTCAGATGCAAGGATTGTCTTTGCAACAAGAGGAATAAATAGCCTCAGAACATGCTTTGTTCTCATGGGTTGAAGATGAAGAATTAGTTTTCTTGAATGAAGCTTCCACTTCCAAGAAACCAGTGATGCAATCAGATTATTATACTAGATCAAAGAGAAGGATGGTGGAACAGCCTGAAGTTGTAAATAGTCAAGTCATGGAGAATCCTCCATTTCAAGGACAAAGAAACATAGCTGTCAGACAAGAAGTGCCTCAGTCAGTGTAGAATCAAGTGATTCCTACACAAATTCAAGAAAAAACAAGATATCCTTATTCTTAAAGAACTCAGACTCTGGGACCAATAAATGTGGTGGATCAATTGAAGAAGACTCCAACACAAGTATCAATATGGGATATATTAGCTATTTCAGAATAGAAGACACTAATACAAGAAGCTCTACAAGGCCAAATAGTTGCCAAATGTACTGTTATCAAAGGACCTATTGAAAAAGAAAATCTCAAAGACACAGTTCATCTGTAGACAACAACCCTAGTGAATAATGCACTAGAGGTAAGTAAATCCAAACTGGATCCCTTATATTTAACTTTGATACTTGGCAAGAAATTGCTACATAATGCAATGATTGATTTAGGGGATATTACTATTGTAATGCCTAAGCAGATAGCTGATGCTTTACAAATAAAGTATGAACCACTCACTAAAGGAGTCATGCAGCTAGATGGCAAAGCAGTACAAATAATAGGGAGAATTAAACAACTCCCATTGAAATTATATACTTATCCCAATATAATTGTAAATCAAGATGTAGTAGTCATAGATATACCTCCTGTATTTGGCTTAGGCTTATCTAGAGACTTTAAAACCAAGATAGGAGGATATATGTCCCTTGATTGGTCTCACCTCATCTTAAGAACCAAGTATGGTTTAAAGATGAAGATATTATCTAAGCCACTATATAAGGATCACATCACCAATGAACCAACCACAAAGTTAGAGGTCGCTCATGCTATGATGAATAAAGAAGAAAGGGTTTTTGTTGAGGAGTTAGCTGAATGGACTGAACATGATCAAGAAGAGGAAAATGATCATTTATTAGCTATGATGCAAAGTGACCCATATGGAAATTATGACTCCATTGGTCTAGGTACTTACGTCATATTTGATGAAGATCATAAAATCCCAAATGTTTTAAAGGAAGAAAAGTCAAAAGATACCTCTTCTATTAATCCTCAAGTCTCTCAACATGAATTCCATATTCTGAGTGAGAAGTCACAAGTGTATGCCTTAATCTCTGATGAAGAAGAAATAATTTTTGACTTTCTTCTTTGCAAGATGATGTGTAGGAGCATGGACATTGCCTTGATCATGATTTGAATGATTTTTTTGAAATCATTGGGTCAGGTTATACTATTTTTAAAGAAGGTTGTGAGCTGGTTGCAGATGAACAAGACAACATTGAGACTCAATTACATATGCAAAATTATTGCAAACTTTTAAAATTATCCTTTCTAGAGATTGGTAATTTTGAATTCATTAAATAAGATGACCAAGCAATAGAACCTAAGTTTGAGGCAGAAAGAGATAATCTAATAAATGATATATATCAAAGGGTTTCTGTTGATGAGCAAATAGTCATTAATTTTTTGATAAGACATGCTAGTATCAAGAACCAACATTCGACAAGCTTCCAAGAACAAGAAGAGTCTATATATGTTGGAAGTAGGTTTGACTCAAACTCACTCAAAAGTAGGCCAATCAATGTGGCATACAAAGAGAGCAAGTTACCAAAGCTACATCCAATTCAACCACTTGTCCGGCAACATAAGTCATCTTGTCATGAAGGAGACTTTAGAAATTCTTCTTTTGACCTAGGAGGGAGATAAAGATACTTGGTTAATGTATTATAGTTAGATAGTTTTCCCTTTCTATATTGCTTTGTTTTCCCACTTTTCTTTTAAATAAGTGTTCTTTGAACATGTAGTCAACAACTCAGAGTTTTTCAAAATCTTCAAAATTTCTCAATGCATTGAATATCTTCCAAATCTTTAGAAATCCCCAAGGTACCTTGCATTGCCACTTGCATAACGTGTTTGCCTCGCTATCTCATAAAGATTGAGTAATATTTGCTAATGGTTATCTGAGTTTAGTGCCATTTTGAGACTTGATAGGTCAATAAATACCTCTTAGCAAGAGTTAAAGCTTATAGTTTCTAAAACATTCCTGTATCTTTGAGAAAATATCCTGCTACTTGCATTTTTGGTTCCTAGTAAACTTGCTTCAGCAAAAGTGTTTTTGTTTTGCAAAAGTTCATACCAATTATCACATAATAGATATAGAGATGGAGGGAGCATAGTCTTCATAACAAGGAGCTAGGATGTATGAATCCCTTGACAAGTTTCTTACGAGCAAGTCATATGCTTCAGCTCCCATGCAACCATTGAAGACCTATCCATGGACTAGAATCCCTGAAGTTGGTCAAGCAAGTGACCCAATAAAGATAAAAGATTATGTAGATGGAGTCATGGACCCAATTATTCAAAGAGCTAGTAGAAAAAATCTTAGATAAGGGGCACATCAAAGGTGTCTTTAGAGGGCCAGAGTAGGGCAATATGAGGCATTTACCATGAGGATATGGACTTCACAACTGGCACAATTCATTGTCCTAGCTATACATCCATACCCTGACTTGGTCAAATTGTGTGTAGACTTATTCCATGCACCCTCAAGCACCATTCAACAAGGTCCATTCACGGTGCAAATCACACTGCAGGCTATCAGGGACATGTTAGCCCTATATCACGATAAGATAGCTATGTTTCCCACTATTGCTAAAATGCAAAGAACATGGGAAAACATCAATACTCAGTTTAGGTTTTTAAGATCTGAATTACAAATGGGTGATGATGACACTACTGTGCCTACACTCCCTACATCAAGAGCTCAGTTCGCACAAGCTAGCCAAGATGCACTGTCTATAATGGATTTCATCTTTGGAATGAAAGATGATATGGTAGTTTATGGAGAACAAATAGCTATCTTCTTTAAGCTGAAGACCATTGACAAAACTCAGGAGTATAGGCTTGACTTTTCTGAGTAGATTGCATACTCCATGGTGGAACAATTGGCCCAGTTCAAATCAAAAGGAATTTTTAGGTATTCTTATTATTTTTTCCACCTCATGCTATATCAAAATTCTGACATCTTTGCCCAACACATGCATCTTGATATGTATGACCCAAGTTTTGATCTCCAAAGGACCACTCCTGTGTCTGCATGGACACATATTTTGTCAAAAACTAGTGACCCATATGAATTATGGGAATTATTTTTTACCCCTAATTTTTGTCACCTCAACCCTAAACCAGTTATGAATAGACTATTCCCAAGTGTTTCAAACCTTCTAGACAGTTTCCCAATTCCTTGTGATTTCTATTTTGGATCCCACCATACAATTATAAGAGTCCATGGTTTTTGTGGGGAACCAATGTTGCTACCTAAGATTTTGACTCTTAGGTTAGCATTCTTAAAGGTTACCAAGCAGGTATCTACAGTAGATAATGAATATGGCTCTAGGAAGAGGAAGAAGAAAATGTATGATCTCCCATGGATGACAACCATCATGGTATTAGAAGCCAGAGACACTGAGATTGTGATGCTTAGAAAGCTGGCCTTCTTGGGTTTCCTACTAGTCAAAGATAAATGGGTATATGACCCAAATGGTTTCATATATTCTTGGATAATGAATAATAGGGTTGCAACCAAAATTGCACATGAAGGCCACCCTTTTTGGGAAAATAGGAAAAATCCTAAAGAGGATACTCTTGGATTTTATGTTGAATTAACAGATTTGCCCCTTCCACAAAATAGACCCTGGGAAACATTCTATGTTATGCAAAGGGATTTTGATCCTAAAGTTAGAATGACTTCTAGCTTAAGAAGGGCATTAAATAATAAATATTGGGATGCTAAGAAAATAGAAGCCTATTAGAAATATAGGCAAGAAATTTGTCAAACAACTCATTCTTTTATGAATGTGGACACATATGAGAGATGGGAATAACTATGGGATGAGTCCCATCTGTCCCCTGTATCTAACCCTGACACAAGCAATTTGCTAACACAGGGTGTAGAGATGGAAGCCAGAGCAGGATCAAGCTAAGAGTCACAAGCCTCAGGGCAAACTACAGCTGCAGTAACTGTATCAGTTTGGCCCCAATCTCTCAGTGTCATGGAAAAGCAAAAGAGTGTGGTGCCTTCACCACCAAAATCTTCCCCATCAACATCGGTTATTGAAATTCCCAGTTTTCCAAAAGCATTACTGGTGGCAGTAGTAGATGTGGAAGGAAAAGAAACACAACTAGAAGAAGAGACACCCAAGAAGTGAAAGAGGGTGCAGTTTTAGTTTGATTTAGAAGAGGAAGTAGACCCCCCACAACTCTAAATATAGAGTATTATAATTACTCCTCAGGTAAGTATTATTCCTCCTTCTCCTTCTCAATCTATTTCTTCTCTTATTGGTATGATGATTCCATCTAGCTAGATGACATCCCCTGCCACCTCTGCCATTCCCATTTCTCACTTCATCCCATCTATCCCTACTCAAGCGTTAATGTTAACTCACTTTTCCCCTTCTATTCCTAAGAAACTTTCCCCTCAAATTGCCCATAGCCAACAATTGGCTATTCAATATGGTTTGCCACAGGGACATCCTTTTGCAGGTGGGCACATTGCCTCTCCTTCTACCTTCTAGACCCAAGCAAATGCTACTAGGAAGCAAGGGAAGCCCAAAGAGAAAAAAAGAAGATCAAGGAAAATAAATTCTTGGCTATACCCCATCTGCGGTCACAATTTGACCCCATTCAATAGTAATTGATGGTGACTCATTTGTCACCAAATGTGATCAATCCAAGTGAGTAGATGCAGTTGGAAGACTACACAATGAATGCAGTGGCCATAGACATGTCCATGTTTAGGCCACAAGACAAAATTGAGCTACTAACCGAATCCACTTCTGTAGTTGTTGAAGACTACTTGAAGACATTAAGGAGGCTACAGAATATGGAGGATAATTTAGCCAAGGCAAAGGCAAATTATAATAGTTTGACCATAGAAATAAATATAAGAGATAATGAGATAGAAAATCTAAATAAATAGTTGTAAGATATTGTTTCTCTTCAGACTCACCAGGTAGTCCAGGCTCAAAATGACTCCTTAAAAGCAAGGCTAATGCAGGTAAAAGATGCAATGATGACCCTAAGGTAGGAAAAAGTAGCATTACAAGAAAAATATGAGGAACACCTGCTATAGGTTACCCAATTACAACAAAATCTACTAAGTGAATAGAATAATACTATGGCTATACAAGCCCAATTTCAAGTAGAGAAACAAAGAACAGAATAATTGACACTGGACCTGGCTAATAGGCTAAAGAATTTCATAGTGTTAAGTCTAGTGAAGGAGCTATTTGAATCCATGTGGAAGAGAATCTCTTTAGAGATTATTCAGCTTAGGCATTCTCTCACCTTCCTGCTAAATGCTTAGAAATTATGTGAAAAGGTGGAGAATTTAGTTGCAAATACTCTAGCTACAGTTTCTAGGAGAGTATTAGAATCTGAAACATTGCTGTAAAATATTTAGGAATTGAGAATAAAATGGTCACTGCTAAGCAAGTGAATGAGGTTCTCAATTGCAATTCTGCAACCATCAGTTGTAGAGAGCTCCTAGATGTCATGAAAGAAGGAATCAATGAAATGAAACAACACATTGAAGATCTAGTGCAATTAGGTCTTCCTTTTCCATTTCTTGATGACAACATAGTTCTAATGGTTGATGAAATTGAACCTTTGATGTTCGCCAAATAGAATGATCAGATAGTTTTTTAGGATTTAAGGGATGATTCATCAGTCCCTGAAGTAGAAAATATTTTGATTCATGTTTCCCAACTCAAATTTAAATTGAAGACTATGGTTCAGATTTTGTAGAATTTTTCACACAAGGATATTATTAACCTTGATTTAGCCTTCAATGAATTGCAAAATAAATAGGGGTTATCTGATGATGAGTGGTCTGCCTACCAAACAACATTGTTGAAGCTGTAATTTTGAAATTTTCATCTAGCGGGAGTTGTGGTTTCTTTTTGAGCAGGCTCAAAAGTCCTTGGGGTCACCAATAACTGTAGAGTAAAAAATAATCTACGTTTCATTTTGATTTTTAGTTACGCACTACAAAATTTTATCCCCGCACACTTTGGTTTAAGATGACAAAGTTTTGAAACAGAGCTCAGGCTTGATTTTATTTTTGCCTCATTTTGTCTAAGTGTCAAAGTGAAGCAGAAGCTGCCAAGTATCATCAACTGAGGCACCTTTTATAATTTTTATAAGTAAAGCAGAGATTGCCACATATCTCATAGTAACTCAATGGAACATGACAAGTGTTGGCATCCATGTTTCATATCGGCATCCACGTTTCAAATCTCTTTTAAGTAGAGGTTTCAATAAGCTAAGTATCAAGATCAGGTGGAGGGCACCAAGTGGAAAATGCAAAAGGTTTCAATTTGCTTTTCTAAAAGCAATGAAAGATGTCATGTATCTCAGTTGAAGAGAGTAGAAGCCACCATGTGTCAACCTCTAAATTTTCTTCATTTTGTTTCATCGATATAGTAAAGATTGTGGTGGGTCTCAGGTTTTGTTTCTAGAGCAAGTGGAAGATACCAAGTGTCACTGTCTGTGTAATTTTAACCATCAAGGCCTGATTCTTTCTATAATATAAATAGAGTGATGCAGAGACCAGCACGTGTCACCTTTTGCATGTTTCTCAATAGGTGGCTAAAAGTAATAAAGATTGCCACATATCCCTAGTTAAGTAAAGCAGAGATTGCCATGTATCCTTTGTTGAGGTAAGCAAAAATTGCCACCTGTCCCCATACCCTTTTTTTAAAGTTGCTCAGGCAAGAAATGTTGTGGGTCTTATTTTTTGTTAAGTTGTTAAAGTTTCAAAGAAGTGGATTGTGATAGGTGTCAAAGGTGGAACACTCCTGAGCAAAGACAAAAAGAGTATAAGTTAAGCGAAAAGTGTTGTGTGTCTTAGGTAAGTGCTGCAGAACATGCCAAGTGTTGTTCTCTAGTGTCTCCTAAGTAATAAGAAGGTTTTCAAGGAATTGGCCAAGTGTCCTCTTATATTTAATAGAAGGGAGCATCCTACGAACTGTTTTAGCCAATGAACTGTCAGAAGATAGAGCATTTCAAAATCTAAGAAATATCTTCTATTATACACTTCCAGTTTGGTTAGATTTCAGTTGGGCTGTTAGATTGGGAACATGCAGATAATCTAGAGTGAATCCAAGGCTATAAATAAGGGTGTAAAGATCACCAAAAGATTAGAATCAGATACTTAAAGAGATTTTTTTGAGAGAATATGTCAAGAGTCTTAGACTTTCTAGAGCCGTGACTAGGAATATCATTTGCCTTTGTTCTATTTTCTTAAGTTGGAAAGTTTATGTAACTGTGCATGTTTCTGTGCCTCTTATGTGACTGAGAATTAATAAGAAGATTGAATCATGTGCCTTTGTTGATATTTTTTGTATCATTGTAAAATTAGTCTAAGCTATATTGTCAAGGGTTTCAGACTTTCTAGAGCTGTGATTAGGAATATCATTTGCCTTTGTTCTATTTTCTTGAGTTGGAAAGTTTATATAACTATGCATGTTATTGTGCCTCTTATGTGACTAGAGAATTAATAAGAAGATTGAATCATGTGCCTTTGTTGATATTTTCTGTGTCACTACAAAAGTAGTCTAAGTTGTGAGCCTCTATTTCTATTGTTTTCATCTTTTACATTGATCATGTCTGGTTTGCTCTTAAATGTAATTGAATCTTACATATAGTCTCACTGTGCTCAAAATTAAGGGTTGAATTACATTCAGGTGCATTGCCATAGTTAGATTTTCTTTCTTGCATTTGTGTTTTTCTTAAAATTCCTATCCCTTTTCCCAGTATACACTTGATATAAAGAAGAGACCAGCTTCTTAAAAATCTAGAGGTTGTTTCAAGTCACAAGTCCCACATCTTGAAACTTCCCATTATTGGTGTTAAAAAAAAGCACAATTTAACCATCAATAGTTACATTTACCTAGACACGTTCCTTCTATATGCTATATGGTTACATTCATAGATTTTATAGTTGTCTTACACTTTTGAGGTGAGTTAAATACTAGTTACTATCTTTCCATCACATCAAAGGTGGGGTATATTATTGGGATCATGATTGGGAAACATGTTCTCCACACTTGGCATAGTTCTCAGATTCATTGGGGATATGTTTTGAAAGCATATTCTCCACACTCATTTATTATTTGGTAATTATATCAATTTGTAGATTCAATGGGGGCATGCCATATGAGCATAGATTCTATAAACATAAATATATTACATATTAAAGTGGGGGCATGCTTTCAAATCATGTTCTCCACATTTATTCAATATAGGGTACTTATATCCGTTCATAGATTTGATGGGGGCATGCTTTAGAAGCATGTTATCCACACATATTTAGTATTTAACATCTTTGGTTTACATTGGGGACATGATTTGGAAACATGTCCTCCAAATTGGTACTTATATCAATTTTCATATTTTTTCCATATATAATACATGCATGATTTGGAAGCATGTCCTCCAAACTTACACAATTATTAATATTGGGCAAAGCACAAAATTGTATGATTCAGATTCATAATTGTGGCATGATTATATACATTGGTACTGTTGACCATTTTTTGCCCAACAGGTCAAAAATTAGTCCCCTTCTTCCCCTACTATTCTAGGCCAATTCATTTTTTGATTTTGCACAAGTCCAAGAATTTCTATGAACTTTGCAGGTCTATTTATATGGACTTTGTAGGTGTACTTATATATACTCTACAGGTAAAGTTTTTATGGATTATGTAAATAAGTTTTTCTATGAACTCTGCAAGTTAGTCTTTTGGTGCATGAAAAATCAGTTCAGAGAGTGCTGGGTTTTACAAGGCTTCTGTAGAGTAAAATTTTAATCTATGTTTCATTCTATTTTTGATCTACACGATGCCAAAATTTTGTCCTCGCATTCATTGGTCTGAAATGGAGTTGTGATATAGAGCATGGGCTCTATTTTCCTTTTGATTTATTTTTGCCTAAGTGTTGAAATCAAGTGGAAGCTAACAAGTGTCGTCAACTGAGGCATCCTTTCTCAAGCAGAAATGCTAAGTGTCATCATCTGAGGTACCCTTCCTACTTTTTATGAGTTAGTCAAAATGTACCACATGTCTCATAGTGGCTCAGTGGAATTCACCAAGTGTCGTCATCTACAGTTTCACATCAACACCCACATTTCATCTCTTTCTAATGAAAGGTTTCAAAAGCTAAGTATCAAGATTAGGTGGAAAGCACCAAGTGGCAGTAGTAGAAGAACTCAATGTTGCTTTTCTAAAAGTGATGGCAGATGCCACGTACCCCAGCAAAGGAGAGTGGAAGTCACCACGTGTCACGGTCTGAATTATCTTCATCTTTGCTTCACTGATATAGCAAAGACCATGGTGGGTCCCAAGTTTTGTGTCTAAAACAAGTAGAAGATACCAGGTGTCGCTATCCATGTAAATGAGAAATAAGACCCATTATTATTTCTATGGTATTAATAGAGTAAAGTAGAGACCACCAAGTGTCATCTTCTGTAGGGTAGGTAAAAGTAGTAGAGAACACCACGTAACCCCAGATGAGTAAATTAGAGATTGCCACATGTCTTTTGATGAAGCATCAGAGTTTGCCACCTATCCCTATGATCCTTTTCAAAGTACTCAGGTAGGAGATGCTGTGGGTCTTATTTTCTTTCAAGTTATTGAAGTTTCAAGGAAGAGGATTGTGACAAGTGTCAAAGGCGAAACACTCTTGAGCAAAGACACAAAAGAGTATAAGTTATGTGGAAAATGTTGCGTGTCTTCGATAGTTGTTGCAAAACACGCCAGGTGTCATCCTCTAGTGTTTGATAAAGTAATAAGAGGAAATTGGCTAAGTGTCACCTAGCATTCAAGAGAAGGGAGCATCCTACAATCTGTTACAACCAATGAACTGCCAAAAGATGAAGCATTTCAAAATCTATAAGATATCTTTTGTTAGACACGTTTAGTTAGGGAAGATTTGATTTGGGCCATTAGATTGAGAATAAGTAGACAATCTAGAGTGGATCTAAGGCTATAAATAAAGGTGTAGAGATCACCAAAAAATCATCCATTATCAGAAAAAAAATTTGAGAGAGAATTATTGTAAAGAGTTTAGACTTTCTAGAGTTGTGGCTAAGTAATATCATTTGCTTTTTTCTCATTTTATTGAGTTGGAAGGTTTACATAATTGTACATGTTTCTATGCCTCTTATGTGATTGGAAAATTCAAATAAGAAGATTGAACCCTATGCCTTTGTTGATATTATCTGTGTCATTTGCAAAAGTAGTCTAGACTATAGATTTTCTAGAGCTGAGATTAGGAATGTCATTTGCTTTTGTCTCATTTTCTTGAGTTGGAAAGTTTACATAACTATATGTGTTTCTGTGCCTCTTATGTGATTGGAAAATTCAAATAAGAAGATTGAACCCTATGCCTTTGTTGATATTTTATGTATCTTAGCAAAAGAAGTCTATGTTGTGAGCCTCTGTTTTTATTGTTTCAATCTTTTACATTGATCATGCACTTGTTTGCTCTTAAATGTAAATGAATCCTACAAATAGTCTCGCTGTGTTCAGGATTAAGGTCAAATTACATTCAGGCACATCACCATAAATTAGATTTTCTTTCTTGCATTGTGTTTCTAATTTAAATTCCTATCTCTTTTCCCAGTATTTACTTGATTTAAAGAAGAGCCAGCTTCTCTAAAATCTAGAGGTTGTTTCAAGATGCAAGTCCCACATCTTGAAACTTCTCATTGTTATTGATTAGAATCAAGTGAAATTTTAAATCATTAATAGTTTTTGGCATGCCTGGTGGGACTAATCTTGAAGTCTCTTTCAAGATGATATGAACCAAAGAGTTACGAGGAGTCACAGTTGTGGACCCATAACCAGATCACAATTCGCTACAAATCCATGTATTCTTTTGCCACCTTTGGTAACAAGTCTAAGGAGAAGAGTCAACTAGTTTGTACCAATACCAAGAGCAAATATGGGATCCCCTATACCCCCAAGAAATTATGCAAGCTGGAATACTGGTAGTCCTTTAATTCTCCCAATACCACTAGACACTTGGGACCCTATCTCAGTGAATGCCCTAAAAGCTCTACCTAAATTCAGTGGGCAAGACTCTAAAACACTTGAAGAGCATCTGCATGATGTATCAAATGTCTATGCTATACATGTTGTCACATAGCAAAATGTAGCTATAAGATTATTAGCAACTTCTTTTAAAGGGAAGGCTTTAGAATGGTATCAATCTTTGACCCCAAATACCATATCTATATGGGATCAACTTAGAGATCTTTTCTTTGAGAGATTTGCAGAGAAGGGTGATAAGTCTTCTTTATTACAATAGCTAGTTACCATTCAAAGGAGACCATAAGAAGCCATGACTGACTTCAATTCTAGATTTCAAAAGACTTGGGATATAAACCCTATTACAACTAGACCATTACCAGGTATGGCCATAGTGTTTTATCTTAAGGCTTTGAATTTAGACATATCTGTTATGATTCAATCACTTGGAGGACACACTTTGCCAAAGGCATATGAATATGTAGTCAAAGCTGAGAACAATTTAATAGATGCTGGAAAGTTACCTCCAAGGCCTCCCATGCCCTTGTTTCGAGAAATTTCCTTGCCATTACCTCAAGAAGTTCCTAAATCTGTAATCCCACCAGTATCTATGTACACTTACCCTCAACCATATGCTAAAGAAATTGTCCCCACTCAGTCATCTGAGCTGGATGATATCAAGAATATCCTAAGGACATTTTCTAATGAGCTGATCAATATAAAAAGATAGTAGAATACTTTTTCTAGGCCTCCATATCAAGGCTATCAAGGAAACAAATTTTCATCTCAATCAAACCAATATCAGGGTCCTCCAAGACAAACTAACCATCAGCCAACAAACCAATTGGTTGTAGTCCCCACACCCTCACAGACTATTCCTCCCAATTCAAATAGGGATATTATTTCAGGGCAAAATAACTATGTAGATAACACTAATGCCTAGTGTTTACCTTTCAACAATGCTCATGCACCTAGAGATTGTCTTATGGGTAATCTACAACAAAAGGTGGTGGAGCAAAGAAGAAGGGATGGTTACTTTGTAAGTTCTAATGACAATCAATCCTACCAGTCTCCTGGTATGTAGAATTCAATCCTAGTGGCTTAGATGCAAGGAATGTCCTTGCAACAAGAAGAAGAAATAGGCCCAGAACATGCTTTGTTCTCATGGGTTGAGGATGAAGAATCAGTTTTCCTGAATGAAGCATCTACCTCCAAAAAACCAGTGGTGCAGTCTGATTATTACACTAGATCAAAGAGAAGGATGGTAGGACAACCTGAGATTGCAAATAGTCAAGTCATGGAGAATTTTGCATTTCAAAGACATAGAAACACTGTTGTCAGATAAGAAGTGCCTCAGCTGGTGCAAAATCAAGGGACTCCAGCCTAAATTTAGGAAAAATAAGATACCCCTATTTTCAAAAAGCTCAGACTCTGGGACCAATAAATGTGGTGGATCAATTGAAGAAGACTCCAACACAAGTATCAATATGGGATATATTGGCTATTCCTAAATAGAAGACATTACTACAAGAAGCTCTACAAAGCCAAGTAGCGCCCAAAGGTACTGTTACCAAAGAAGGAACTACTGGAAAAGAAAAACTCAAAGATACAATCCATCTACAGACAATAGCTCTAGTAAATAATACAGCAGAGGTAAGCAAGTCAAAATTGGATCCCTTCTATTTAAATTTAATAGTTGGCAAGAAATTGCTGCATAATGCAATGATTGATTCAGGGGGTAATACAACAATAATGCCCAAGCAAATAGATGATGATTTAGAGATTAAGTATGAACCACTCACTAAAGGGGTCATACAACTAGATGGCAAAGCAGTATAAACCATAGGGAGAATTAAATAACTCCAATTACAATTATATGCTTGTCCAAATATAATTGTAAATCAAGATGTACTAGTGATAGATATACCTCCTATTTTTGGCTTATGTTTTTCAAGAGACTTTACAGCCAAAATAGGGGGATATATGTCCCTTGATTGGTCTCATCTCATCTTAAGAACAAATTATGGGTCAAAGATGAAGATATTATCTGAGCCATTATATAAGGATCACATCACTAATGAGCCAACTACAAAGTTAGAGGCAACCCATGCTATGATGAATAAAGAAGAGAGAGTCTTTGTCAAAGAGCTAGGTGAATGGATTGGGTATAATTAAGAAGAAGAAAATGATCATTTATTAGCTATGATGCAAAGTGATCCATATGGAAATTACGACTCCATTGGTCTGGGCACTTACGTTATTCTTGATTAAGATCATAGAATTCCAAATGTTCTGGAGGAAGAAAAGTCAAAAGATACCTCTTCAATTAATCCTAAGGTCTCTTATGAATTCCAGATTCCTAGTGAGAAATCACAAGCATATATTTTGACCCCTGATGAAGAAGAAATAATCTCTAACTTTCTTCTTACTTTGCAAGATGATGAGGAAGAGCCTGAACATTTCTTTGATCATGATTTAAATGATTTGTTTGAAATCATTGGATCAAGGTATACTATTTTTCAAGATAGCTGTGAACCGATTACAGATAAGCAAAATAACATTGAGCCTCAATTACATGTGAAAAATTATTGCAAACTTTCAGAATTATCCTTTCACGATATTAGTAATTTTGAAGTTATTAAGGAAGATGATCATGCAATAGAACCAGAGTTTGAATCAGAAGGAATTAAGTCATTAATTGATTTTTTGGCAAGACATGCCAATATCAAGAGTAGATATTCGATGAGCTTCCAAGAACAAGAAGAGTCTATATATGTTGGAAGCATGTTTGACTTAGACTCACTTGAATGCAAGCAAATAAAAGAGGCATACACTGAGGGCAATTCACGAAAGCCATACCCAATTCGATCACTTGTATGGCAACATAAGCTGGCTTGTCATGAAAGAGAATTTAGAAATTCTGCTTTTGATCTAGGAGGGAGATAAAGATGCTTCATTAATGTAGTTAGGTAGTTTCCCTTTTTCATATTATTTTTTTTCCTGCTTTGTTTTCCTATTTTTGTTTTCCTACTTTTCTTTTAAATAAGTGTTCTTTGAACACGTAGTTGACAGCTCAGAATTTCAAAATTTTCAAAAATTTTCCAATGCATTGAATATCTCCCAAATATTTAGAAATCTGCAAGGTACCTTGCACTACCACTTGCATAACATGTCTATCCTGCTGTTCCATAAAGATTGAGTAGGATCTGCTAATGGTTATCCAAGTTTAATGCCACTTTGAGACTTGATAGGTCAATAAATACCTCTTAGCAAGGTTTAAAGTTTACAAGTCTCAAACATTCTTACATCTGCATGAAAAATATCCTACTACTTGCATTTTTTGTGCTTCGTAAACTTGCTTCAGCAAAAGTGTCTCTATTTTGCAAAATTTCATACAAGTTACCATAAAGAAGATACAAAGATGGAGGAGGCACAATCTTCACAACAAGGAGCTAGGATGTATGAATCCCTTGATAAGTTTCTTGTAAGTAAATCATATGCTTCAGCTTCCGCACAACCATTGAAGACCTATCCACGGACCAACTTTCTTGAAGCTGGTCAAGAAAGTGACCCAGTAAAAATAAAATATTATGCAGATGGCATCATGGATCCAATTCTTCAGAAAGCTAGTAGAAAAAATCTTAGAGAAGGGGCACATCAAAGGTGTCTATAGAGGGCAAGAGTAGGGCAATTTGAAACATTCACCATGAGGATATGGACCTCACAATTGGCTCAATTCATTATCCCAACTATGCATTCATGCCTTGACCTGGTCAAATTATGTGTAGATTTTTTCCATGCACCTTCATGCACCATTCAACGAGGCCCATTCATAGTTAAAATCACACCACAAGCTATCAAGGATATGTTAGCCCTGCATCATGATAGTATAACTACGTTTCCCACTATTGCCAAGATGTAAAGAATGTGGGAAAATATCAACACTCAGACAAGGTTCTTGAGATCCGAGTTACAATTGGGTGATGATGATACTATGGTACCCACACTCCCTACACCAAGAGCTCAATTCACACAGGCTAGCCAAGATGCATTGTCTATGATGGCTCTCATCTTTGGCATGAAAGATGATATGGCAGCGTATGTAGAAAAAATGGCTATCCTTTTCAAGCTGAAGATCATTGATAAAACCCAGGAGTATTGACTCAACTTTTTTGAACAAATTGCTTTCTCGATGGTAGAATAATTGGACCATTTCAGATCAAAGGGAGTGTTCAGGTATTCTTCTTATTTGTTCCACCTCATGCTTTTTCAAAACTCTGAAATCTTTTCCCAACATATGTATCTTAATATGTATGACTCAGATTTTGATCTCCAAAGGACCATTCCTGTGTTTGCATGGACACACATTTTGTCAAAGACTAGTGACCCATATGAGTTCTAGGAATTATTTGTCACTCCTACTTTTTACCATCTCAATCTTGAACCAATTATGAATAGATTATTCCCAAGTGTTTCAAATCTTCTGGCCAGTTGCCCAATCCCTTGTGATTTCTATTTTGGACTACACCATACCATTATAAGAGTCCATGGTTTTTGTGGAGAACCAATATTGCTACCGAATATTTTGACTCTTAGGTTATCATTCCTTGAGGTCACTAGACAAGTATCCTCAGTTGACAATGAATTTGGTTCTAGGAAGAGAAAAATAAAAATGTATGATCTTCTGTGGATGACAACAAGCATGGTTTTAGAAACTAGAGATGCTGAAGTTGTGTTGCTTAGAAAGCTAGCCTTTCTGGTTTTCCTTCTGGTAGAAGACAAATGGGTTTATGACCCAATGGTTTCATATCCTCCTAGGTAAGGACTCATAGGGTTGCAATCAAAAGTGCACATGAAGGCCACCCATTTTGGGAGAACAGAAGAAATCTTAGAGAAGACACTCTTGGATTTTATGTTGAGTTAATAGACTTGCCCCTTCCATAGAATAGGCCATGGGAGACATTCTATGTTAAAAAAATGGATTATGACCCTAAAGTTAGAATGACTTCTGGCTTAAGGAGAGCATTAAAGAATAAAGATTGGAATACTGAGAAGATAGAGGCCTATTGGAAGTATAGGTAGGAAATTTGTCAAACAACCCATTCTTTCAAGAACGTAGACATAAATGAAAGATGGGAAGAACTATGGGATGAGTGTCATCTCTCCCTTACATCTATCCTAGAGACAGGTAATTTACCGGGTGAAGAGGAGGAAGCTAGGGCTGGGTTAAGCCAAGAATCACATGCCTCAGAGCAAATTGCAGCTACAGCAACTATATCAGTTTGGCCTCAATCCCTCAGCACCATAAAAATGCAGAAAAGTGCGGTGCCTTTAACATCACAAGCTTCCCCATCAGCATTGATTATAAATATTCCTAGTTCCCCATAAGCATCATTAAAAGGAGCAAAAATGTAGCCAGAAGAAGAGACACCCAAGAATGAAAGAGGGTGCATTTTTAATTAGCTTCAGAGGAGGAGACAGATGCCTCACAACACCAATTACAGGGTATTGTAATTGCTCCTCAAGTAAGTACTATTCCTCCCTCTCCTTCTCAGTCTATTTCTTCCCTTATCACTTCTGCCATTCCCATTTCTCACTTCATCCCATCTATGCCACCTCAAGCTTTAACATTACCTCATTTCTCCCCTTCTATTCCCAAGAAACCTTTCCCTCAGATTGCCCATAGCTAACAACTGGCTACTCAATATGGTTTACCACAAGGACATCCTTTTGTGGGTGGGCACATTGCCTCTCCTTCCACCTTCTAGACCCAAGCAGATGTTGCTAGGAAGGCAAGGGAAGTCTGAAGAGAGAAGAAGAAGATTAAGGAGAATAAAGCTTTGGCTACATCTCATTTACGGTCATAATTCGACCCCATTCAGTAGTAATTGATGGTGACTCATTTGTCACCAAATGTAATAAAGCCAGCTAAGCAAATGCAACCAGAGGATTACATGATGAATGCAGTAGCCATGAACATGTCACTCTTTAGGCCATAGGACAAAGTTGAGCTACTGACAGAATCCACTTCTACAGTTAATGAAGACTACTTGAAGATATCAAGAAGGTTATAGAAGATGGAATCTGAGCTAGCCAAGGAAAAGGTAAACTATAACAGTTTGACCTCAGAGATCAATAGTAAAAACAATGAAATAGAGAATCTAAATAAATAGTTGCAAAACACTATTTATCTTCAGATGCATCAGGCAGTTTAGGCCCAAAATGATTCTTTAAAGGTAGGGCTCACACAAGTAAAAGATGTGGTGACAACCCTTAGATGCAAAAAAGTAGCATTACAAGAAAAGAGCAAGGAGAACCTATTGTAGGTTACCCAATTGCAACAAAAGCTACTGGCAGAATAGAATAATGATGTGGTCATAATAGCCCAATTTCACTCAGAGCAATAGAGAGCAGCACAATTGACACTAGAGCTGGCCAACAGGCCAAAGAGAGTCAGAGTATTAAGTCTGGTAAAGGAGCTATACAAATCCATGTGGAAGAGAATCTCTTTAGATATTAATCAGCTCAATCCTTCTCTCACCTTCCTGCTAAATGCATAGGAATTGTGCAAAAAGGTGGAGAGTTCAGTTATAAATACTCTGGCTACAGTCTCTAAGAGAGTAATAGACTCGTAAACATTACTGCAAAAGCTTTATGATGTAGCAAATGCAACATTGTCAATAGCAAGAATTAATGACAAAATGGTCACTACCAAGCAAGTAAATGAGGTTCTTAGTTGCAATTGCACAGCCAACAGTTGCAAAGAGCTTCTAGATGTCATGAAGGAAGGAATCAATGAAATGAAATAGCATGTTGAAGATCTAGTACAATTAGGTCTTCCTTCTCCATTTCTTGATGACAACACTATGCTGATGGTAGAAGAAATTGAATCATTGATATTGGCCAAATAGAATGATCAAACAATTTTCCAGGATCTCAAGGATGATTCATTAGTCCCTAAAATAGAAGCTGTCTTGGTTCTTATTTCCTAGCTCAAATTTAAATTGAAGGCTACTATTCAAATTCTAAAAAAAATTTCACACAAGGATATCATTAACCTAGATTTAGCCTTTAATGAATTGTAGCACAAGCAAGAGTTATCTGATGAAGAGTGGTCCGCCTACTAGATAGCATTGCTAAAGCTGTGATTTTGAAATTTTGATCTAGTGGGAGTTATGGTTTCTTTTTAAGTAGGCCCAAATGTCCTTGGGGTCACCAGTAACTGTAGAGTAAAATTTTACTCTATGTTCATTCTATTTTTCAGCTACACAATGCCAAAATTTTGTCCTCGCATTCATTGGTCTGAGATGGCAAAGTTGTGATATAGAGCATGAGCTCTATTTTTCTTCTGATTTATTTTTGCCTAAGTGTTGAAATTAAGTAGAAGCTAACAAGTGTCATCGACTGAGGCATCCTTTCTCAAGTGGAAATGCCAAGTGTTATTGTCTAAGGCACCCTTCATACTTTCTATGAGTTAGTTAAATGTGCCATGTGTCTCATAGTGGCTCAATGGAACGCACCAAGTGTCATCATCCACAGTTTCATATCAGCACCCGCATTTCATCTCTTTCTAGTGAAAGGTTTCAAAAGCTAAGTATCAAGATCAGGTAGAAAGTGCCAAGTGGTAGTAGCAAAATAACTCAATGTTGTTTTTATAAAAGTGATGGAATATGCCACGTACCCTAGTAAAGGAGAGCATAAGTCACCACGTGTCACGATCTAAATTATCTTCATCTTTGCTTCACTGATATAGTAAAGACCGTGGTGGGTCCCAAGTTTTGTGTCTGAAACAAGTGAAAGGCACCGGTTGTCACTGTCTATGTAAATGAGAAATAAGACCTATTATTTTTTCTATGGTATGAACAGAGTAAAGTGGAGACTGCCAAGTGTCATCTTCTACAAGGTAGCTAAAAGCAACAGAAAACACCACGTAACCCTAGATGAATAAAGTAGAGATTGCCACGTGTATTTTGATGAAGCAACGAAGTTTACCACCTGTCCCTATGCTCTTTTTCAAAGTACTCAGGTAGGAGATGCTGTGGGTCTTATTTTATTTCAAGCTATTGAATTTTAAGGAAGCGGATTGTGACAAGTGTCAAAGGTGAAACACTCTTGAGTGAAGATACAAAATATTATAAGTTATGCAAAAAATGTTTTGTGTCTTCGACAGTTACTACGGAACATGCCAGGTGTCATCCTACAGTGTTTGATAAAGTAATAAGAGGAAATTGGCTAAGTGTCACCTAACATTCAAGAGAAGGGAGCATCCTGCAATTTGTTATAGCCAATGAACTGCTACAAGATGAAGCATTTCAAAATCTATAAGATATCTTCTGTTAGACACGTTCAGTTAGGGAAGATTTGATTTGGGATATTATATTGAGAATAAGTAGATAATCCTGAGTGGATCTGAGGCTATAAATAAAGGTGCAAAGATCACCAAAAAATCATCCATTATTAGAGAAAATTTTTGAGAGAGAATTATTTTAAAGAGTTTAGACTTTCTAGAGTTGTGGCTAAGTAATATCATTTGATTTTGTCTCATTTTCTTGAGTTGGAATTTTTACATAATTGCACATGTTTATGTGCCTCTTATGTGATTAGAAAATTCAAATAAGAAGATTGAACCCTATGCCTTTATTGATAATATCTGTGTCATTTGCAAAAGTAGTCTAGACTATAGATTTTCTAGAGCTGAGATTAGGAATGTCATTTGATTTTTTCTCATTTTCTTGAGTTGGAAGGTTTACATAACTGTACATGTTTCTGTGCCTCTTATGTGATTGGAAAATTCAAATAATAAGATTGAACCCTATGCCTTTGTTGACATTTTTTGTATCCTAGCAAAAGAAGTCTATCCTGTGAGCCTCTGTTTCTTTTGTTTCAATCTTTTACATTGATCATGCACTTGTTTGCTCTTAAATGTCAATGAATCCTACAAATAGTCTCACTGTGCTCAGGATTAAGGTCAAATTACATTCAAGTGCATCATCATAGATTAGAGTTTCTTTCTTTCATTGTCTTTCTGATTTAAATTCCTCTTCTTTCTTAGTATTTACTTGATTTAAATAAGAACCAACTTCTCTAAAATTTGGAGGTTGTTTCAAGATGCAAGTCCCACATCTTGAAACTTCCCATTGTTATTGATTAGAATCAAGTGAAATTTTAAATCATCAATAGCTTCTTTAGGCTCTTATTTGAAGAAATTCACAAAGAAGGTTGGCATCATTGAACCATTGAACCACTGAACTGGTTCAATGCCTTGGTTCAATTGGCAAGTTCATCACTCAAGTTCAATGCCTTGGTTCAATTGGATTTGGTTCATTGCTTTGGTTCAACATCTGAGTTCAATAGCCTAAGTTCAACTGATGTGGCTCAGTGGCTTTTGGTTCAATCGACAGGTTCAACGCATTGGTTCAACACCTTGGTTCAATCAGATGGTTCAATCACTTGGTTCAACACTCAGTTTAAAGGCTTGGTTCAATAAGATAATGGTGCGTAGTGTTGAACCATTAAACCATTTTAGGTGCAAGCGGTAGGTTCAAAGGCTTGGTTCAACAAAGGAGTGGCTTTCAGTGTTGAACTGTTGAACCATTTTTGGTTCAATTGGTTGGTTCAATGACTTAGTTCAATTGGGTGGTTCAAAGTAGTGTCCCAAAAAGTGAAGGACAAGTGCCCTTGCAGAGGAAAGTTCTAGGTTCAAGGGCCCTTGTAGAGGGTAGGGAACACTTCAAAGAGAAAGCTGTAAAGGATATTTTCTTTCAAAAAATTTCTAAGGTAGTCAGTAAAGGCAAAGAAGAAACCCTTCAGACTTTTTGTCTGAAGGAATTCATTCAGACAAAAAGTTTGAAGGAATTCAAAGAAGGTCATGAGAAAGAAGCCTGAAAGAAAAGGACTTTAGGCAAAAGGACAAAAAGACTGAGACAATTCTCATAGACTTTTTGTCTACGGGAAAATTGTCCACGAAAAAAGTCTACGAGAAGAAATCTGTAGAAAAAGACCACAAAAAAGGCCCAAAGGAATTTTCCAAGGACGGTGATGTCTTAGAAGCCATCAACTTCAAGAAGATATATTATCCATTATTTTTAAAGCAATGACGGGTGTGTAGACGTCAATTTTTAAATAGTGAAATAACTGTTTGCTTTTAAATTACCTAAGCACCAACCATGAAAAAAGCCCAAGGAATGTAGTGACCTGCTAGAAGATCACCCCTGAGGGATAAAGGAGTAGAAAGAGACAAAATTAGGATGAGACAAGGCAAGAAATAGACAAATTAGTTCAAGTGGCAAAGAGGAGGTGAGTTATTACCAGATGGTCACCAAATGATGTGGCCTATTTTTCTTCCAGTTTGCATTTATAAGCAGACAAGCCATGCAAATGCCTTAAAAAGAGTAGTCTATTTTTAGAAAAGAGGTGCAACCATGTTTTTCACATGAATGTGGAATGCCAAAGTCAAATAAGGGACCGATAATCAAATGACTCCCTCTTCCCAAGGCTCAAAGTGCATATGGGCCAGCTTGCAAAAAGGGTGCCAAAATCTTTCCCAAGAAGCACCAAGTTCTCTTCCTCTTTCTATATATTGTAAAAAGTCTCTCTTAAAAGGATCCACTCTCTTAGTCTTAAGGCAAAACTCTACCAAAAAATCTCTTGGGCTTGTAAGGTAGAGCGCTGCCAGATTTTACCTTGAATCAGGACTTAGCATTTTTACCTCTATCTGGAATTGCACTTTAAAGTATATGTTTGTTTTCTCCTTTTGTGTTAAGTCATTGTCTCTCATGCTTTTCACAGAGCAATTATAGCATTTCCAGTACATTTTGAAGTCTCCTTTCTGTAGGTCTGCCAAAAGTGTTCCTAGGGGAATGCAAGTGCCTGTGAATAGGCTACCATAAGTGTGTCTGAGGATACCTCTTGTAGTTTCTTCCTCCCTATATTTCCATGGACCCCTAGCTGACTATTGCAGAAGAGCTTCCCACTTTAGATGAAGTGTATGGGCACTTCCTTCTGGTGAAAAGTGTATATTCAGGCTGGGTGGGTCAACATTTCTGGTGTATCACCTTTTCATTTTTAGGCTTAGGTTCTATTTTCAACATCTTTCTCCCTTTTCACCCCCCCTTTTTTACATTTTTTTGTTAGCAGTAGGAGAAACTAGGGCCTAAAAGATACATTAGAGGGAGCTAGCCCTTATCTAGAGACTCTCCCCTCTAGCTTCTCTGGTCCCATAGGTGAGAGGGGAGTTTCCATTATTGCGTGTGGAAAGGCAGGAGATTGGCCTCCTACCTCGAGTGCAATCCACTGTGTCAACAGTTTTTGGCACACCTAGTGGGACCAACTAGGACAAGTTTTGTCCAAAGAGTTGAAGAATTTTTGGTGTGTTCTTCAACCAACTAGTCTTTGGAGGCTTTTTCATCAACACCAATGGCGACTCTGAGTTGATCAGTTTGTTAAGTAGCCTGGTGCCATCAAAAATCACATTTTTGTATGTATAATTCCTTTGCACAAAATCATGGGCCTTGTATTCCTTCATATGACTTTAATCAGACTCAAGATCTTTATGTAATCCCCTCAAGTAGCTCTCCTAGTTGCCCTTCAACGATAAGGGAGGTGGCACTAGAGTTTGAGAAGTAGGTAATGGAAATCGATAGACTGGATGAGCAGTATGATTATCAACAGGAGCTGATGTACAAAGAGGCATGTTTGTTCAGGCAAGCTCAAGCCTTACAATCCATGGAGGAGGAGGTAGTAAAATGGAAGAATCCATTGATTCAAGGTAGTCAGCCTTGTGCACCCCCTCCTATCCTAAATAAAGCCCCCTCTTATGCACCAAATCCTTTCTACCAGATGGCACTTGCTCATTCTAGCTCATTCAATGCATCAATCAACCCTGCTCTTGACCCCATGCGCCTAGCCTTCAAGAATCAAAGGGAACTAGAACAACCTCCCATGGAGATGAACCTTCTAAACTCCTTATATTGTGAATCTTCTTTTGGGGGAAACTTTATGAACCAAAACATCTCTCTCGAAGCTACTCCTACTCAACATGATGATGTTGGTGACCTCCAAGAAAGACTCTTTCAGGATAATCTAGCCAAGCAAATTAAAGATTTAGAGGCTAGGATGAGATTGCTTAGAGAAGGAGAGATGGAACTTTTAGACCTCATAGAGGAGCCCTATGACCTTGAATAAAACAAAGTTGCTGCCTGTTCACAGGAGCAAAATTCCAATTCCAAGATCCTGAACTAGAAGAAAATAGTAGAATCATGGGGCAGGAAGGAGGAGAAGAAAGGTTTTGCTCAAAACCTTGAAGAAGATGAGGCTGATCCTACCCATGATGATGCTGGTGACCCCCAAGAAAGGCTCTTCCAAGAGGATATGGCTAGAAGAATTGTAGAGTTAGAATCTAAAGAGAGATTCCTCAGCCAGTGTGTGATGGACAATTCAGACCCAACGGCACATTCCATGTCTGAACACACCCCACCTACACATTTCCAAGAGAGATATCAGGCCACACCTAATACTGATGAAGTGATGGCCAAGTGGAAGGAGGAGAATCATTTTTTTCTAGCTCAAGGACTACCTCCTCTTCCACATGTTTTTTCCACTTCACCCCTTCTCAAGGAGGAACCTATTCTGCAGGAGGCGAGTGAGGAGTAGAAGATCCAATCTACAGTTTCCCAAGAGGCTATCATGAGTAAAAATGAAGAATAAATCATCATTGATGATCCTTGTGAAGACCTCATTAGTAATGGAGAAGACATAGGGCATGCATACATGCAGATGTTCTAGCAATATGAGGAACATAAGCATGGTGAGCTCTCTCCTCCTTTGTTTGATGAACTTCCCTGTTGCTTCGATGAGGAGGACATCTATGATAAGGAGCCTAAGTTAGAGGAGGATTAGGAGGATATATTTAAACATCTAGAGATCTTGATCTTTGAGGAGGAAAAGGAGAGGCTTGTCTCCCTTGAGGAAAGCCTTGAAGAAGAAAGATTTGAACAAAGAAGTGATGTTCTATGGGATGATCAATCAGTTTGTGATTCTATTTTAGACATCACCACAGTCACCCTTCTTAAAGAATGCCAAGAGGGAGCAGAGGATGAGTTTGATAGGGTTTTCAATGAAGCAAAATGGAATGGGTCAAACCATGATGCATTATAGAGGGATTGTGCAGATCAAAGGGCTTATGGTGATGAGCCAACAACCACAAATTTCTTGGTGAAATGCACTAGAATGAGGGACCAGAATTAAACAAGCTTCTAGGAATAAAAATAATACATATATGTTAGAAGCATGTTTGAATATGATCTACTTAGATGCAGGCCAATCAAGGTGACAAGTAAGAGGAGCAGGTCACCGAATCTCCTTTTCATTCAGCCACTTGTCTGGCACCATAAGTCTTCTTGCCAGGGAGGGGACGTAAGAAGTTTTCCCTTTGATCTAGGATGGAAGCAAATACACTTGGTTAGTTATACATATCAGTTTGCTTTTAGTTGTCTTTCCTACTTTCCCTAAGTGTAGTTTGTACAAGTAGTGTTTTTAGTCTTGTGTGTGCTTTCCCTTGTGTCTAGGGTAAAAAGCTTCATGTTTGATTCTTGGATCTGCTAGGGCTATTACTAACTTTGTTTAAGCTACATCTAACTTTGTGCCCAATGGACTACAAGGCAACTAGTCTCTAAGCATAGCAAGCATGCTTCCCCTGGGATTCACCAATTTGTTGACCATTTTTTGCTCATTAGGCCAAAAATTGGTCCCCTTCTTCCCCTGCTGTTCTAGGCTAATTCATTTTTTGATTTTGCACAAGTCTAGGAATTTCTATGGACTCTATAGGTTTATTTCTAAGGACTATATAGGTCTACTTCTATGAACTCTGCAGGTGAAGTTTCTATGGATTCTGCAAAGAAGTTTTTCTACAGACTCTATAGGTTAGTATTTTGGTGCATGAAGAATCAATTTAGAGAGTGCTAGGTTTTACAAGGTTTATTCAAGCTCTTGTTTGAAGAAATTCACAAGGAAAGTTGGCATCATTGAACCATTGAACCACTGAATAGGTTCAATGCCTTGGTTCAATCAGCAAGTTCATCGCTCAAGTTTAATGCCTTGGTTTAATCAGCTTTGGTTCATCACTTGGTTCATCACTTTGGTTCAACATCTGAGTTCAATAGCCTAAGTTCAATCAGTGCAGCTCAGCAGCTTTTAGTGCAATTGGTAGGTTCAATGCACTGGTTCAACACCTTGGTTCAATTAGATGGTTCAATCACTTGGTTCAATGCTCAGTTCAAAGGCTTGGTTCAATAAGAGAATGGCGCATAGTGTTGAACCATTGAACCATTTTGGGTTCAAGTAGTTGGTTCAAGTGGTTGGTTCAAAGGAACAATTCAAACACTTGGTTCAAGTAGCAGGTTCAAAGGCTTGGTTCAACAAAGGAGTGGCATGCAGTGTTGAACCATTGAATCACTGAACCATTGAACCATTTTTGGTTCAATCGGTTAGTTCAATAGCTTAGTTTAATTAGGCGGTTCAAAGGAACATCCAAAAAAACAAAGGACAAGTACCCTTGCAAAGGCTAGTTCTAGGTTTAAGATCCCTTGTGGAGGTTAGGGAACACTTCAAAGAAAAAGCCACAAAGGATGTTTTCTTTCAGAAATTTTCTAAGGCAGTTGGCAGAGGCAAATAAGAAACCCTTCAGAATTTTTGTCTAAAGAAATTCCTTCAAACAAAAAGTCTGAAGGAATTCAGAGAAGGTTGTGAGCAAGAAGCCTGAAAGAAAAGGAGTTTAGGCAAAAGGACAAAAAAACTGAGACAATTCTTGCAGACTTTTTGTCCACGAGAAAATTGTCCATGGAAAAAGTCCATGGGAAGAAATCCATAAAAAAAGCCCACAAAAAAGGCCCGAAGGAATTTTCCAAGGATGGTGACATCCCAAAAGCCATCAACTTCAAGAAGAAAAATTAGCCATTATTTTTAAAGTGATGACGGGTGCGTAGACGTCAATTTTACAACAATGAAATAGCCATTTGATTTTAAATTACCTAAGCGCCAGCCATGAAAAGGGCCCATGGAATGTAGTGACCCACTAGAATATCACCCCCAAGGGTTGAAGGAGTAAAAAGAGACAAAACTAGGATGAGACAAGGTAAGAAACATACAATGCAATTCAAGTGGCAAAGAGGAGGCGAGTTATTACCAGATGGTCACCAAATGACACGGCCTATTTTTCTTCCAATCTGCATTTATAAGTAGACAAGCCACACAAATGCCTTGAAAAGAGTAGTCTATTTTTATAAAAGAGGCACAACCATGTTTTTCACATAAATGTAGAATGCCAAAGTCAAAGCAGGGACTGATAATCAAATGGATCCCTCTTCCCAAGGCTCAGAGTGCACATGGGCCAGCTTGTAAAAAGGGCACCAAAATCTTTCCCAAGAAGCACCGAGTTCTCTTCCTCTTTATATATATTGTAAAAATTCTCATTTAGAAGGATCCACTCTCTTAGCCTTAAGGCAAAACTCTGCCCAAAAATCTCTCGGGCTTGTAAGGCAGAGTGCTACCATATTTTACCTTGAATCAGGACTTAGCATTTTTACCTCTATCTGGACTTGCACTTTAAAGTATATGTTTGTTTTCTCCTTTTGTTTTAAGTCATTGTCTCTCATGCTTTTCATATATTGATTATAGCATGTCCAGTGCATTGTGAATTCTCCTTTCTGTAGGTCTGCCATAAGTGTTCCTAGGGGAATGTAGGTGCCTGTGAATAGGCTGTCATAAGTGTGTCTGAGGACGCCTTTGGTAGTTTATTCCTCCCTGTATTTCCATGGACCCCTAGATAACTATTGCAGAAGAGCTTCCCACTTCAGATGAAGTGTATGGGTGCTTCATTTTGGTGAAAAGTGTATATTTAGGTTGGGTGGGTCAACTTTTTTGGTCTATCACCTTTTCATTTTTAGGCTTAGGTTTTATTTTTAGTATCTCTCTCTCCCTTTTCACCCCCTCTTTTTTACATTTTTTTGTTAGCAGTAGGAGAAAAAAGGGCCTAAAAGATACATTAGAGGGAGATATCCCTTATCTAGAGACTCTCCCCTCCAGCTTTTCCAGTCCCATAGGCGAGAGGGGAGTTTCCATTATTGCGTGTGGAAAGGCAGGGGCTCGGCCTCCTACCCTGGGTGCAATCCACTGCATCAATGGGTACCATTATTAAACATAGTTTCAACATGAGACATAACTAATGTGCATATAATATGTAAAATGTTCTTAATATTATAAAAATCCTAATCAGTTTTAGATTTCAAAACTATTGCATGCACTGATACCCGACAAACTTTTACAGACCATATTGAGCCAATCTACTATAGTATTTGTTTCACCTTTTAGTATGGTTGGCATGATCAAATCACTTAATATTTCAAAATTTCAATTTAAACATGATCATCTAACTTTAATAGGTTATAAGTATCATTGGGTTGTATGATTGAGATAATATCAACTTCTAGGTGGTAGTTCACTTTTGCTCTAAATTTAGGGGCATTCACCTCTCTCTCTCTCTCTCTCTCTCTCTCTCTCTCTCTCTCTTCTTGGATATATGAACTTTAAATATTTATCTATATTTATCTTAATCTCAATTTCATAGCCTTATAATGATACACATTTTTTTAAAAAAACTTGCTAATAGGCAAGGTAGTTATATTAATGCACAGGTGTACTCCTAAACCTTGCTCTTTCAATTTCAATCAATTTCAAGTACTTTTAACCCAAATTATATGCTCTAGTTTTAAACTATAACATGTTATTGGTTGTAAGTCAATTAATATAAAAGCACTCAAATTCAACTCAGGTAAAGACAAGGTCTGCATACACACCCATGTGCTTATTCTTTTTCTTTAAACTAGTAATTTCATTACTAGATTAAAGGGGGGGTGATGTGGATAATATTTTGTGATTGTGTAGCAATTCAGTCTTGTAGACTTGGAAAACTTAGACCTTAGTTATCACTATTATTTATACACTCTCCTTACATTTGCAAGACTCACATCTACTCTATCTTTTTCCCCTTGGCCTATCTTTTAAACTGATCAATCTTATATCGATAAGACACACATTCTATCTTGCCCAAAATACTTAAAACATACTTATCTTACATCTTTGTAAGTCTGGATCATGTTCCTATTTTTATACTCCATGGACACTAATGTTTAGGACAAATAATAACATCAATGTTATTGTCCTACCCCAATGCAACTGTCCAGTGCCCTAATGCCATCCAATTTTCAAATGAAACATATTCTAAAGGTTTTCCCAAGTGCTTTAATGAAATTTATTACTCCAAAGGGATTGATATAAATACAAGGTCAATATTCATTCATTCCTCACCTATAAAATACCAAAGAGACCAAGGAATTTCTCAAAAGGAACTCTATCAAACATTAAATTGATCAAAGCTTACTTATTTTCGTAATAGTTATAGGCATAACACATTTTTAGGTATCAAATACTAAAGGAGATAAAAAAGAGTTTGATTTGCCAAGTTACAATATAGGTCATTATTGTACTTGATTTTACACACATTACATGATTCACACATAAGACAACTTGTAAGGGAGAAATATATCAGTCTAAGGCCCTCTTCAGAGTATTGACTATGTAGGAAATATCCTTTGATAATAAGGTCATTGAGGTTAACTCAACACTATATTCCCACTAACTTATTTTTCCCCAAGGTCACATCAAAGATGAAAATCTAGGGTTTCACCCTTTTATAAGGATCAACATCTATGACCTAGATCTAAATACACCAGAGTGAAGGTGAATCCAAACCTAAAAACATCCAAGTGTTTTCATCATGTTTCACTAGATATTCTATATAGGACACTCATCAGACTAAGATAATAAAGTTGATGCAATAATCTAGGGTTGATGTAATTATCCAGATAGCTAGAAGCACTAGATCCAAAATTTGACAATTATTGCAGAACTATCTTCTTACCTTATTTCAACTTGTTCCAAATGAAAAACTACATTAGCATCAAAATAATTTATCTCTTATTTTTCATTTCTATATCTATCATAGTTTTATTTTCCATATTTAGACTATCTCAACATAATAAATTCATTGTATGTTTATATTTGAGTTTACCATCAAATTGGCCTACTATAGATATGATTATCACCCTTGTGTGATTTCATTTATATATTATTAACCTTAAGACTAAGCTAATATACATATAAAAACTTATTTCATTTTAGGTTTAATTAACATCCTATAATCCTATAGTGGTTTTTGATGAGCAGGGGTCTATAAAAGTGCTCAGATGAAAATAATACTTCTAAGCCAAATGACTTATATGTAGAAATCATGGATTAATGGCCAAAAATCCAAGAATTCCATGCTTAGACCTTGAAGATCTGGCATCCCCACCTGAAAGGTAGAGTTAAAATCTACCCTTATGAAAAAATATTTATTATTATTGTTTTTCATCATATTAGGACAAGTAAAAGATTCAAAACTAGGTTTGGAGCTTGAATCACCACCCCTCGGTCTTGAAACCATGTTCACCTACCTTTGATCCTCTTATTGAACCACTCAATATAAAACCCATATATGTTCAATTACTCCATCTTCCTCTTCAATTTTGGATAAAATCTAGTCTCAAACTAATTAGTAAATCCTTGGGTGAGTTTATAGAAACTCACCTAGAAACGAATAAATTTTCCTATACTACTTTTACCAAGATTTTGGTTAATATAGACACCTCCAAAGACCTACTTAAAAAAAATGATTTACAAGTAGGAGATTGCTCAGGTTTTAAACCCATTTATTATGAAGGCTTACTAGTCCAATACCATAACTATTTTAATATGAGATATCTAACAAATAATTACAGTAACTTTATAAGAAAAATAATTCTTCTTGGTGGAAGGACTCCTTTCCTATGAACCTTACAGTGATGGCTGATTTTAGTAGTGAGGATTCAATGTTATCTTCATATGATACCAAATATCTTATATAAAATAAGGACCCTAAGATCCCCTTTTAGACTAAGGGAGACCTAATAAAATATCCAATCTCATCAAAGAAGAATTCAAGTATATTTATAGAAACTTATGAACCAGATACCTCTATAGAAGTGCATCTAGAATGTGTTATCTTCACGGCAGAACCAAAATAAGTGACATCAGTAAAAGGAAAATATAATCCCCCTAAAATATTTTAAAATACATTACCAAATAATAAGTTATGGAATGAACTAATGTACAAAAAATGAGGAAATGCAAAAAAGTTATGGTTCAGTCTTATAGTAAGGCTCTCTACTCAAGGGGGCCTCTAAGTAGAAGTTTCATAGAAGAAAAGTAAGGAAGATGGTAACTTGGAAGAAGTTTCATAGAATATTACCTGATGGTAATTGGGCTATTAGAGGAAGGTAATTTATCTCACTTAATTTGATAGGTCTTGTTTCCTCAACATTAGGTTGATTTGCCTATTTGTCTATTGCTGGTAGAAGAGACCCATTTGAATGTTAATGTTGTCATATTTCTCTCCATTGTATAAAGTTTCAAGAGCTTAAAAACCCATGACCTTTAACCTTATAAAATAAAAACATTAGAGAATGATATTCTAGATATTTTAGACTCAAATATTAGCCAAATAATCTCAAATAATTATGGGAAATGATGCAATAAGGTTAGAATTATGTCATTAGATAACACATAATTGTATTCCAATGTATATGTTCTCCATTTTGGTCCACATAACAAGCTTCGTCTAGACTTATAAATAAGCTTAGCAAGTTCCCAATTTATGAGTGAATAAAATGGGTCAGAAGTAGGCTCAACATTACAAGGTGAAGAGTTCAAACATGTTTTCATGTTGTTCAAGTAGTTTTAGGAACAAGTCCAAAATAACTTGTAGGCTTAAAAGCCTTGTTTACACTTGGGAAATTTTTCAAAGCTTATATGGCTAAGTGTTGGAATTATTTTTAGAAAACTGTCCTAAAGGTTAAAGACTAAGTATAAAATCTTTTAGGAAATTTGTCTAAATAATTTTCTTGAAGGCAAATTTCTTTCAGACATTTTGTCTACAAAAAAAGCTAAGTACTATTTCTCTTAGGGAAACCATTCTACAATAATTTTCCAAAAGACTAAATTATTTTGGGAATAGTGGCTACAACAAAATTCTTGAAGGCTCATTTCTTTCAGATATTTTGTTCAAAGAAAAATTCTTGAAGTCATTTCCATCAAACAAATTGTCCAAGATAAAGTTTCTGTAGGTAGAATTATTTTTGGAGAAAATCCCATAAAAATTTTCTTGAAGACATAAAATCTGAAGATAAAAGGTCCATGGAAAAAGGTCCAAAGTACAAAGTAAAAAATAATTATTTTTTGTGGGGAAAATGCATGGGAAGTAGATGGAGACATTCATGACATCTAGGACACATCAAGTAATTATTGAAATTCAAATATGTAGTGACGGGCACATGGCCATCATTAACATTTGTAAAAACATCAAAATAAAGCTCAACAGTCATCCATTAGGGTCTAAATATTTATGGTCACATAAACAACATTGAAATTATTTTGGATGTTAATTGATAGGTACATAGACATTAAATTTAAGTCCCATGGAATAATCATTTGGGTTCAAAAAATAGGATCAATGATCAACATTCAATCATACATAAGATCTAATGACAAGTGGTGACTAATAGGTTAAATGGCCTAGGCATATCAATTACTTGTGTTTAATCATGGATTCAAGATCAATGGTGAGTGGTGACCAAAAAATTAATGGGATTAGGAAAATCAATGGATCATGTTCAATCATGAAAATCGAGATAAAAAATGAGCAAGGGTCAAAGAGGTCAACAAACCCTGAGTGAAAATGCATAAGTGATAAGTGGTACAAACACATGCATCTTAGTAGAGGATCTATGGATTTAATTCATTTGCATTTGGTAGATCAATGGATCGAGATGATTCAAAAGTTTAATGATTCGAGTTAGTTTTTGATGGCCAATTAAAAGAAGGCAAGCCTATCTTAGACAAAATTTGATGCAGCATTATTTGACCCAAGTAAGGTAAATATGAAGGAACCAAGATCAAATATGATTTGGGATGGATCTAGGTTGAACTAGAGTGGGGACATCAAGACCAAACATTGATAATAGATATCTATAGAGGTAAAATATGTATTTAAAACCTAATATAGACCAAAGGGTGGCATCTTATTATCAAATCAAGAACATGCATCTGGTGAAATTATTTTGTTGATTAAAACTATAAGAAAACCAATAGTTTGGATTGGTTTTCATCTATAGTGGACCTAGATTTAGATTCCCATGCAGGGGAAGATAAATGAGATATAATGGGGGATTCTTGTCCTTTAACATGGTCATAACTTGATAAACTACCACTCAAGGAATGCATGGTATGGATCTATCAGTTTTGAGATATGAGGATTTGATCCTCATAATGAGTGATAAGTGGAAAATGACATGGAAAATGAAGGTATACATGTAGAATTCAATAAATTCATAACTATATGAAAGTGACCCTTCTCTCCACTCTTTCATGCCAAAACAAACTAGTAAAGAGCAGTTAGTACCATGGAAAAAAATTCTAATCAATTTTTTCAATTATTGTAACTACATTGATGTTGGAACCCATATCAAAATAACTTGATCCCATCATTTCAACCATAAAGAAGGTAAATGAAGGAATAATGTAATAGTTCAACTGATTGAAGTGACCTGGATTAATCAGGAAGCTTGAATGAGCATAAATGTAGACGAAGTTGTAACTATGATTCAAATGGAGTGGTTTTCATTTTGATTCCCTTTTAGCACTAAAATCCCTCTCTCTTGCTTTCCTTTCTTCTATAAATATAGCCTTTAATCTATTTATTATATTCCTTTAAACTGATATGACTAGACTCTACTAGGATTATATTCTATACCTCTTGGGGTAATGAATAGAGCATTTTGAAGTTATTTACTAATCTAGGTTGAGTAATGAATAAATCATTTTGAATTTATTTAATAATCTAGGATTAGTGTTTTGTATTTGTTTGATATGAAAAAGTGGTTGTCATATTCCCTTTGTAGGTCCAAGTTCAACCTAAATGCTATTAAATTTCTTTATAGGTCATGTAATGTGTCTTAGTATTGATCTCTCAAGGATATAACCAGTTTTTGAATGTAAGTATCTTCAACCAAACCTTATTTTCATTACTCCCTAGTATTAGTGCATCAAACTAACCTCTATATGAAATACTATTGCATAAAACTATATTAAGCATTGCATTAGCTTCTTTCATAATCTATTAGCGTGTTAAAGAGTCTAAAATTAAGAGTGGATATGATAAATTCATGGTGCATCACCACATATTATAATAGGTTTCATTTTATGCAATCTCTTGACTCTTTTCACCCTAACTTTTTTTATATATTAGAAAGAGAGACCCAAACTATCATGCCTAAGGAACTAACCTCACTAAAAACCTTAGAGGTTTGGTCTAGATATAGACATCCTATAGCCTTATATCATTCCCATGTTAGTCCAAGTATGGGTCAAACTTGAACAAATATGACCTCTATTGGGTGCTATCTGGATAGCTAATTATTCTAGCACACCCAGTGGGACTCCTTATTTACATAATTTGAGTCATATATATGCATATTTGAGTAGATAACAATCTCTAGGTCTCGTTTTCATGTTTACATGCCTTATCATGCCACCAAGAGTTGTCACAAGATCCTCTACAAAATGGAAAGAGATAGATTTGTATGGACTATCTTTCTAATTAGAAAAGAAGAAGAAAGCCTCTTAGTCACATCCTACACTTACACCTCTTATTCCCATTGTTATTATACAAAATTCCCCTATTCAAGCCAATATTATTCAACCAAACATTGTTTTAAATCCCATACCTTAGATATCTATTCATAGAAGACAAGCCTTTGTGCCATTTAATGGTGGTAGTCTTCTTAAGCTTACCTAATGGGATGATATTCTAGTCTCAAATCTGAAGGATCTTCCTTATTTTATAGGGGAAAATCTAGTCACTCTTATAGAACATATTATAGATATTACTAACCTTTGTTCAGTGGATCATATAACATAGGAAAATGTAACAATGAGATTGTTAACTTATTTCAAAGGGAACACACTTTAGTGGTATATAGGATTGGATCTTGCATCAATCAATAACTAGGATGTGTTTGGAGAGGTCTTATCCAAGCACTTTGAGGACGAGATTGATCATCTTTCACTTGTGGAAAATCTTACAACAATTAAGATATTTAATCATGAATTCATTGTGGACTTCAACTACAGGTTCCAGAAGACTTGGGATAGAATTCCTATAGTGATCAAGCCTATACCCAACTATGATTTTATATACTATCTAAAGTCTCTCAATTCAAATTTAGCTATGATGATTCAATCCATGGGAGGGAACACTCTACCTAAAGCTTTTGAAGTAAAAATTAAGGCTAAAAATTGCCTTATACAAGTAGGCAAGTTGTCTCCAAGGCCACTAATGCCTCTCTTTCTAGAGAACCATCCTCCTCCAAATATTTATCTAGTTCTAGATTCAAAAAAGTTTTATAAATTAAGGTAACCAAACAAATATATTGGGGAAAATAGAGAGTCTTCTCAAATCTTAGAATAATAAGTTGGTTGTAATAGAGAGACAACAAGCTCTACCATACAGGCCATATCAGAATACTAATCAAAATTATCAGTATGATAAGCCACCCTATTAGTCTAATAAACAAAGAAAAGGATAAAATCCTCAATGAATACAATACATTCCTAATGCTCAAAGTAATTCTAAAGCTATTATTCTAACTCATAATAACTATGCTTAGGAAGGGCAATGGAACAATCAGTGGGATCAAGCAAATAATATGGAAATAGCTCCAACTAGTGAGAGATCACATAAATATTATATGCAATAGAGTCCAACTCCTCCCCCACATGAAAACCAACCAAATAATGAAGCCTCTCTACCACATGGAGATATTCCTTCATTAAATCAAGCAGAAGTGCCAAATCAATAAGGAGGAAAGAATGGTAAACCACCTATTGAAACTACATTTGCAAACTTCCAAGAAGGTAAGGATTATTTTGGGAACATAGCTACAAATCAAAGTCAAAATATACCTAACATTGATAATTTAGTTTTAGCTCATACTAGATCTAATAAAATGGTAATTGGTGATGGTTCAAGTCCTGATAAGGCAATCCTTTTTCCTCCTCAGCCACCATAAAGGACCACCACTCATGAGCTACCTCAAAAGACATCAACTCAGTAGGTTCAATATCCAAAGGGGTATAATGTGAAAGGACCTTACATTACTAAATTTACACAACATCTAGTAGCCCCTCTTACTCCTAAATTACAATCAAATACAATTAATTCTCCACTCAGTATTATGGATCATATGAAGAAAACTTAAGTATCAATTTCAATATGAGATACACTGCTAATCCCATGATAAAAGGAGTATCCATGAGAAGAGATTTCAAAGATAAATATATATAATTAACCACCTAAAAATGAAAGAGTAAATTCTATTCTATCCAACTCTAATCCATTTATTGAGCCCCAAGCTCCTAAGGTGACTAATCCTCCTCCATTATATCTTTTAGTTTTCATAGGAGGTTATCTTATCCACAATTGTATGATTGATAGTGGGGCTATTACTTTTATCATGCCTAAATACATAGATGACAAACTAGGACTCAAGTATGAACCTCATAAAAAGGGAGTGTTACAATTAGATGGTTTTCCTACTAAGACAATGGGCATCCTTAAAGATCTTAAGATTTTATTTACTGCCTGTCCAAATTCCACCATTTTATAAGATATAGTTGTAGATTTACCTCCATACTTTGTACTATGCCTATCTAGATATTTTAATACTAAAATAAGAGGCTACCTTTTTTCAAATTAGTCATATATGGTTTTTAGAACTAAATATGGAACCAAAGTCACTATAATATTTGAGCTTATTTCTAGATTTCACCTTAAATCATATATGCCAAATATGTCTAATATGAATTACAATATTTCAGAAGAAGATGAGGATACTATTGATCAATAACCTTCTAATCCACTTGAATGCATACTAGATATAATCTTAGATGAGTGTAATAATAATAACCATGGGTATGACCCATATAAAAGTATTCAAGAAGCTAGTCTTAGTGTTTACTGCATGCATGAAGAATGTGACTCATTACCTAGTCTTACCAAATCAAAGCAAGATCAAGAGGGAATATGGAATCTATACTTTGATAGATCTATATCAAATAATGGGAGTGGATCTAGTTCAATGTTGGTTTCACCTCAAAGTCAAAGGTATTATTCTTTAGTTATATTTTAGTTTAGTTGTACAATAAATGTTACAGAGTATGAATCTCTCATTCATGGCCTTCAATGGGCTAGAAAGAGAGGTATTAAGCTTTTACAGGTGAAAGGTGATAGTGAGTTGGTAGTAAAATAAGTTAGAGGTTTAATTGAAGCAAATAACCCCCTCATAAAGGCCTACAAACATAGAGTTTTGGACCTCATAGAAGATTTCCTAGCATTTGATAGTTATTCCATTCCTAGAGGAGCCAATGAACATGTAAATAAATTTGATACCATAGTAGCATAATATGATATAGTGGATAAAATCAAGGATAATAAATATCAGACCTAAATCTAGGTTGCATGTAGGCCTTTAGTTCTAAATAATTAGGTAAGTTGGTAAGTCTTTGGTAATGATAAATAGATATCCTGTTTCCTACAAAATGAGGTAGAATTTTGCTCAAAGAATCAAAATAAATTACAACACCAATATGAATATCAGACCATATAATTAAGATCAAACAAAATGCCTAAAGGTTTAGTAACCCTGGAGAGCATTTTCAATGAAGATGATCAACTAAGAAAGGACAAGGTAAGCATATCTTCTAAGGAAGAACATTATGAGAAAGTTCACATAACTGAAGCTAAGCAACTCAAGTGGGGTAAATTAAATACTAATTTTAAGAGAGTAACTTTCATTTTAGTATGTAATGAGTACATGGATTTATTTACTTAGGAATACCATGATTTAAAAGGGTTTGACCCTAGTTTAGCATAACATACTATTGAGATTGAACAAGGTGCACAACTAGTAAGACAAAAGCAAAGGCCCATTAACCCCAAGGTTGAAATTCTCATGAGAAAGGAGCTTACCAAGATTATTGAGTCAAGTATAATATTTACTATCAAGCACTCAACATGGGTAGAAAACCTTGTACTAGTGTGAAAGAAAAATGGAGATATAATATTATGTGTGGATTTCAAAGATTTGAACAAAGTGTCACTGAAAGACCACTATCCTCTTCATTCCATGGATCAAATATTTTAGAGGGTATCAAGTTCATAAAATTTCTCCTTACTAGATGGGTACTCAGGATACAACCAAATATTAGTGAAATAGCAAAATCAATATAAAATAACTTTCACAACCAAATAGGGCACTTATGCCTACTAAAAAATGCCTTTTGGGATCTCTAATGCTGGAGCCACTTTTGAAAGGGAAACGGATGTTACCTTTTAAGTTATTTTGAGTGAAATGGTCTTAGTTTATCTTGATGACATTACTATATTTTCAAAGGATCCTAATGATCATCTAACTTACTTGAGAGTTTTTTTTGATAGATGTAGACAATTTGGAGTTTCTTTGAATCCAAAGAAGTATATATTTTTAGTGCATGAGGGGAGACTACTTGGGCATGTAGTGTCCAAAGATGGTCTTTATATTGATCCAGAAAGGATTACAAAAATTCTTAGGCAAGATCAATTTCATCAGAAGATTTATTTTTGGACTTGTAGAATTGGTAAGGCCACTCACTCAAATGCTAAAGAAACATAAAGAATTCACTTAGAGTAAGGAGGGTAAGAGAAGATTTGAATCCACAAAAAAATAAATTATTCAAGATCCCACTTTGCTTAATCTAGATTTTAGTAATGATTTCTTTATGTATGCCTTTTCTACATTTAGTACAATTTCAGCCATGCTTATGCAACAAGATAGTGAAGGTTTAGAGCAACCCATTACTTTTTTCAGTTATTCTTTGGAAGACTATGAGGAGAGGTATTATTTTATCAAAAAAAATGTACTTTATATTATAATAGGTTTGAAAAAATTTAGATATTTGGTTTCAAATAGCAAGATTATAATAATGCTAGCTCATCCTAGTGTGAAGGATTTCATCCTCAACAAAAACTTAATTGTAAAGATAAATAGATGGGTCACTAAGTGAATGGAATATGATATTTAATTGGAAGTCAAAAAGCTGGTCCAAGGTAAAGGATTATGTGAACATCTTGTAGAATATGTGAAAGAATAAAAAAATTTGCTTTTGATATTTCAAGACACCCAATAGGATGCTGAAACTACCCCTCCATCCAGCTGGACATAAGACATTACTAGATTCTTTCAAATAAGAAGATGTCCAATGGGCTTAGATGTATCAAGGAGAAGAAATTTTAGGATATACTTAGCACCATACATTCTAATTTATGGAGTGTTTTTTAATAAGGACATTAGAGGTATGTTTTTAAGGTGTGTTAAAGCTAATTAATTTGACAAGCTTCTTGAACAATTTCATTATAGTCCTTCCAGAGGCCATTTTTCAGCCAAGACCACATATGAAAAAATCATTAGATTTGGTTAATTTTGGCATAAATTATTTAAGGATGCCATTGAAATGTTAGGAAATGTGGAAAGTGTGAAATGTTTATAGGTAATAGAGACTAGATGTTATGCCATTGAAGTCTATTCAGGTTGAGTATCCTTTCATGCAATGGAGCTTAAACTTCATTGGGTTAGGAACATATTCCATCTAGTGCTAGTCATAAATGGGTCTTGATAGCTAAAAAATATTTCACCAGGTCAGTGGAATTAGTACCTTTAAAGGAAGTAAACAAGAACTCTATGCTTGAGTTCTATGAGAGTCTAGTCACACATTTTGGAGTACCTTCTACTATAATATTAGATAATGATTTGGCATTCAAAAATGCAAAGGTATGTGAATGGGCTCTTGATAAAGATATTTATTTGAAATCTTCATCAAATTGCTATCCATAAGGTAATGGACTAGATGAGTCCACTAATAAGAACCTAATTTGGATTATCAAAAGAATAATGAAAGATAATAAGAGATTATGGCATATAAAATTGAATAATACTTTATGGGATGATAATATCACCCCTAAAAAGGCCATTGGTCATTCAACTTATCTCTTGTTTTATGAAATAGAATCAATGCTTCCCATCTCATTAGAACTTCTAGCTTTGGAGCTTGTACACCAACTAAAGCTTCTAAAAAGTGATGGAATGGAGGTTAGGATGGATGAACTAAGAGAATTGGAAGAGATAAGAGATGACGATATGCATAACATGTGGTCTAAATAGTAGTAAGTCAAGAAATATTTTGACAAAAGAGCTTCATCAAGGACATTCCAGCAAGGTGACATAATCCTCAAATGGGATGAGGACTGTGAAAACCCAAGAAAACACTCAAAGTTTGACATCATTTGGAGTGGACCTTATGTCATCACAAATTGCAAGGAAAGAAATGTCTTTGAGATTTATATAATTAATGGAGTGAGACTTCCCATCCCTATCAATATGAGGTATATTAAGCTTTACTACTAGTTTTATTTCATGGTCTTTATACATAAATAGATAGGTCTATCTTTTCCTCCAAGTGCTTCTATGCATTATTTTATTTAGGTTAGTTTTGGTCCATTTTGTTTCTTTCTTATTTTTTGTGGGTTCACCATTGCTCCAAAAGTGTATCTAAAAATCAATCAGATTCCTTTTTTATAAGTAGTACCTTATTCATTCAATCATATTGAGCAAGCTTGGTCAAATAACTAGGTTTCATAACCAGTAGGCTGATCAAGCCAACAAAGTCACCAAAAATGTTGGCCATTTTGGCCCATATACCAAGATTCACCTAGACCTAGAAATAATCCTTGAAATTTCCCAATTTATGAGTAGATAAAATGGCTTAGACATAAGATCAACACTACAAGGTGAAGAGTTTGATCAAATTTTCATGGTGTCCGATCAGTTTCAAGAACAAGTCCATAAGAGCCTGTAGGCTTAAAATCCTAGTTTACACTTGGAAAATATTCAAAGTTCATTTGGCTAAGTGTTGGAATTATTTTAGTAAAATTGTCCTAAAGGAAAATTACTAATAAAAAATTCTTTTGGGAAATTTTTTTGAATAATTTTCCTGAAGACAGAGTTCTTTCAGACATTTTGTCTATGGAAAAATCTAAGTACTATTTATTTTGGGAAATTATTCTAAAATAATTTCCCCAAAGACCAAATTATTTCAAGAAAAGTGGCTATAGGAAAATTATTGAAGGCTCATTTATTTTAGACATTTTTTAAAAAACAAAATTTCTGAAGTCATTTCCATTGGACAAATTATTCAAGATAAAGTTTCTATAGATAGAATTATTTTAGGAGAAAAGCCCATAATAATTTTCTTGAGGACATAAAATTTGAAGATGAAAAGGTCCATGGGAAAAGGTCTAAAAAACAAAGTTTGAAAGAATCATTTGTTGTAGGTAAACTGCATGGGAAATAGATAGAGATGTTCGTATAAGTGCCAAATTTAGGCCACGTTGAGTAACCCTTAAAATTCAACTATGTAATGATGGGTGCATGGATGTCATTAAAGTTTATACAAACATTAAAATAAATCCCAATAGTCATCCATTAGGGTCAAAATATTAATGGTCATGCAGACATCATTGATGTTCCCATAGACGTCAATTGATGGGTATGTAGACAACAAATTTAAGTCCCATAAAATAGTCATTTGGGTTCAAAAACTAGGGTCAATGATCAACATTCAATCATACAAAAGATCCAATGGTGAGTGATGACTAATAGGTTAATGGTCCCAGGTAGATCAATTGATCATGTTCAATCATGGATTCAAGATCAATGATAAGTGGTGATTGACAAGTTAATGGGCCTTGGTAGATTAATGGCTCATGTTCAATCATGAAAATCAAAATCAATGATGAGTAATGGTCAAATATGTCTGTAAAACTTGAGTGTAATGCATAAGTGATAAGTGGCACAAACATGTGAGTCCTGGTAGAGGATCTATGGATTGTGTTCATTCACATTAGGTAGATCAAATAAGTGAGATGAGTCAAAAGGTCAATGATCTAAGTCAATTTTTGATAGCCAATAAAATGAAGGTGAGCCCAAATGACTTAGATGAAATTTGATGTAGTATTCTTCAACTTGGGTAAGGTAAATATGAAGTAACCAAGCTAAAATGTGATTCGAGATGGATCTAGGTTGAACCAGAGTAGGGACACCAAGACCAAACATTGCCAGTAGAGATATATGGAGGTAAAATGGGTCTTTTAGACCTAATATAGACCAAGGGGGTGGAAACTTAGTGTAAAATCAAGAACATGCACTTGGTGAACTTATTTTATCAATTAAAATTATATGAAAATCAATAATTTGGATTGGTTTGCATCTATAGTGAACCTAGGTTCAGATTCCCATGTAGGGGTAGATAAATGAGATATGCTGGGGGCTTTTCATCCTTCAACATGGTCATAGCTTTAAAAACCACCACTTAAAGCATGTATGTCATGGATCTATTAGTTTTGAGATATGAGGATCTGATCCTCATAATGAGTGGCAAGTGGTAGATGGCATGGAAAATGAAGGCAAACACGTAGACTTCAATGACTTTAGTGCCATAGCTAGTTGCATAAAAGTGACCCTTCTTTCCATTCTTTCATGCCATAGAAAACCAATAAAGAGAATTTAACACCATGGGAAAAAGCTATAACATATTGATCTAATTATTTTAATTGCATTGATGTCAAAACCTAGCTCAAAACAACTTAATCTTGCCATTGAAACCATAAAGAAGATAAATAAAGGAATAATGTAATGGTGCAACTGATTAAAGTGACCTGGATCAATTAGGAAGCTTGAATGAGCATAAATGTAGAGGCAATTATAAATTTGGTTCAAATGGATTGGTTCTCATTTTTATTCCTTTTTTTAGTGCCAAAATACCTCTCTTTCTTTCCTTTCTTATATAAATATAGCCTTTGAGCTATTGATTGGGATCCCTCAAGTTGGCACGACTAGACTCTACCAAGATTATATTCTATACCTCTTGGAGTAATTAATAGATAATTTTTTAGTTTTTTTACTAATCTAGGCTTAGTGTTTTGTATTCATTTGATATGAAAAAGTGGTTGTCATCTTCCCTTTGTAGGTCTAAGTTCAACCTAATTGCCAATAACTTTATTTGTAGGTCATATAATATGTCTTAGCATTGATCTCTCAAGGATATAATGGATTTTTGAATGTAAGTGTCTTCAACCAGATCTTTTTTTCATTGCTCCCTAGTCTTAGTGCATCAAAATAACCTCTATATTAAATATTATTGCATAAAAATTATAGTAAGCATTGTATTGGCTTCTTTCATAGTGCATTAGTGTGTTAAAGATTCCAAGCTTAAGAGTGGATATGAAAAATTCATGGTGCATCACCACATGTTAGAATAGGTTTCATTTTATGCAATCTCTTGACTCTTTTCACCCCAACATTTTTTATATCTTATAAAGAGAGACCCAAATTGTCATACCTAAGGATTTAGCCTCATTTAAAACCCTAGGGGTCTGGTCTAGGTATAGGAATCCCATAGCCTTAGATCATTCCCATGTTAGTCCAGGTATGGGTTAGACTTGAACAAATTTGACCTCTATTGGGTGATATCTAGATAGCTACTAGTATAGACCTAGTGATCACTTTTGAAAATTAATAGGATTAAAATACTAAAGAGATCATGTATATTGATGATGTAGTGTTGGCTAAACTAAATGTCCATTCAATGAACATAACTATTGGAGTTGCACTACATGATGAAATAGTTGCTATGAGTAAAAAATCACACAATAATTTTGGGATTAAAATAGAAACAAGTTCCTAAACATGATCAACCAAAATTGGTTGGAGAAGAAGATAAAGGGTCCCTCCAAAATTTATAAGTCTATATTTATATCTGATTTCCATAAAGAGTTGACAGATATGATTACACTACTAAGAAGGTAATAGAGAACCCAACCACATGTGAATTAAATTAATGGAAATTAATGTTTATAAAAATAATTTGTGATATAAATTAGTTTATTTATTGGAGTGACATCATCAATGACACCCTTCATGAGAAAGTGAAAAATCTAGACACCACAAATAATTTCTATATGACTTCCTATTTGGTGTACTCAATTTCACTCATGTGGGTATTTCCTAATATCATTGTAGAAAGATGGTCCAATATTTTAATAATTATCTATGAATTCTACTCCAAAACCACTTATGAGAAATGAAGAAACATTTTCGGTTAGTCAATGATGCATTTTCTATGTAGGTAGTAATAAATTTAGATGGAAACACAATAGTGAAAATATCAGATGAAGCTACTAATTTGGTCAAATAATATGGGAGCTAATGTATACAATTCCTAATTTTAAATTATGTTAGAATAGTTGGATTAAATGGGACTCCATATTAGCTATCCAAGTATGCCTATGATAAAATGATTATCATTGAACTTTACAAACATTTAGGGGAGATTCACAAAATGTGTATAAAAAACATAAAATAAGAATTTAATTCTATATTAAATTGAGTCATTACTCCTACATAATTTTAATTTATATAAAAAATATTGAGACTATAATGATTCATTTCCATGTGAATTTCCACACTAAGAGATTCACATTTGATAATAAATAATTTGATAGTAATCATCTCGTGTATGGTCCCAGTTATAGTCATGTTGGGGTGTTTATTTTGTTCCACTTCAGTATAACATATAAATGTGCCCTAGTTGTGTCCCACATATATGAAAACCTTAGACACTAAGCTCAAATAAACTATCATACCATGAAATTAGAGCCTTGTGCGCTAACTTGAGGCACAAGGGCATGTGCATGGAGATGATGGAAAATTTTGTGGACATTTTAGCATAATGCATACACATTATTGCTTAATGTGTGCATGTTATAGAAATAATGCATACACATTATTTAAATTAAGGATAGATAATTATAAAACCATAACGTGCATGCATTATGCATAATATACATAATGCATACATGTTATGCATTTTATACATAACACATACATGTTATAGTAACTAAAAAAGTAAATCCCAAGAATATGCATTATAATAAATACAAATAAAACATAAAAATTAGAATCCAAATCCCACATTATTATTTTTTTCTTTTGAATCCATCATCTCTACCCGAGACCATGTTCACATTAAACTTAGAGGAGAAAACACAATAGAATTTACCATTACCTTTGTTGTTGACAATGTTGCCATGAAGTGGAGGTAAGTAAGACTAGATTTTAATAAAAAAAAATTATTTGCATTATTTTATTTTCAAAACCAATTTTTTTTAAACATCCCATTCAAGTACAAGGGAAAATAACACTCCTCCTAATCCATTCCTAACCATCCTAACCCTCTTATCTTCCCTATAATTCAAAATTTTTACAAATAATTAGGAGAATGAGGGATCCCACTTCGACCAACACCCAACTTACCTTTTTGGATAATACCCTAGAGTTAGTACTAGGCCAAGTTGACTTGATAATGAGTTGAATTGATAAATGGGCATCATATAATGTTAGATATAGGGCTTACTTTGATGTAAAATTGTCATCACATGAGGTGAAGGACAAAAAGTATCAAAAGAACTAATTTTTGCCTTATCCATGGATCTCACAACCAATGTACCTTTTCCACTAAACACAAAATGGTTCCCAATCCATCAATGCATGCACAATTTTATTATAAATACTATTTAGGATTGATGGTATTTGATTACCCACCTTGAAAAAACCATGAGGTTTCATTGTATTTTTTGAGGAAAATATATTGTGAGTGTGTCCTCAATGAGATTCCCAACTATTTAGAATACTCAGAGTTTTAGGGATGAGGGAAAGGATTTACATAGGATAGTCTAGTTTCATGTCATACAATTGATTGGATTGCAAGAGTCCCTAACCAAAAATCCACTTTATCCTAAGATCCCCTTTATAGTGAAGTAGGTCATGGAGATTAACACTTTACATGCACTTCATGCACTTACAGACACATTTGTTAAGAATACAAGTAAGTTTCATAAGACTGATGATAGAGAGGGTGAACATGGGGATAATACACAGTGTGTGTGTAACTAAACTTAGAATTTTAGATGTTGTGGTGCCATATGAACTAAAACTTTAAATGATGATGGTGGTGCTTTTGAGGTCCTATATGAGTTTTTGGTACATGGTGTGCACACATTGACTAAACATATGCAAGTATCTTATATATTTGACATATTAAATTTTAATTATATTTATATTTATAAGGTAAAAATTAATTTACATGTAAATTCAATAATACATATGTAATATTTTATGTTGTAGGAGGAGATGATGCCATCATCTTCATAGCTTATTTGTGGGCCATCTACTACTACATTTGTTGATGTTACTCAATTGATGTTTACATATATCAAGGTAATTTCTTATAAATATTATATTTCATGCACATATATTTATTTATATATATCTATGATCAACTAAAAATCATATATTTTTTGTTCAGTTGATGACCACATTAGAGACTCCATCTCTATAAGATGAAACAGACACATGCATTGCTACTGCAATTTTAGCTACATAGGTGTTTAACCCTAATTTGGATTAAGTCATCCTTAATTGGGTATATAGGGTTAAGGATATATAAATAATAGGGAACAAGGGTGAATATCAGATGTATATTATATTAATTAATGTGCTAAATCTAGGTGTACCATATGCTGAATTTATTAAACTCAGATACGCTATTAATAGAAAGTACAACTATGCTAGATATAAAAATGATATAAAAAAGAGTAATCAGTTGGTTCTAATTCTAATAAAGATATGGATTTGGTACATGTATAAATTATGTTGTAATATAGTTCTAGAATAGTCATCATATTCTAGATTGGGTATCTCAGGCTCTCTAGACAATTGCATTAGCCTAGGACATTTACATCAATGTTACTATCTAAGTTTAATTCTAGTGTCATGTATAGAATATGAATTGAAATAAGATGTGATCACCTGGATACTCTTGGGTTTTTATTTTATTTTACTTTGGTGTATTTATGTATAGGTCATGGATTGTCACTCTTAGTGAATTGGCAAAACCCTAACTTTCCATCTTTAATGTGACCTTGGGGAAAAATGGGTTAGTGGGCATATGGTGTTGAGTTGACCTATAATGAACCTGATATAAAAGGACACTACCTAAATATCCAATACTTAAAAAGAGGGCCTCATAATCATATAATTATCCCATATGTGCTGGCTTATATGTGAATCATACAATGTGTAAAGCAAGTACAATAGTGACCTAGCTTGTAACTTGGCAAATATGACCTTATGACTATTCATTTAGTACTTCACGTATCTTAGGAGATTTAATAAAACAAAAATGTTGATTAGTTCCTTCTTAGTGAATACATTAAAAATCCATGTATAACAATGAAATCAAACTAAACACTCTTGCTTAAGAACTAGGGCAGCATAACATAATGGATAAAAACATAAAATAAAGATACAAACACATAACAATTTCACCTCCCTTATCGAAATTAATGTCCAATTGTTGGCATAGTAGATTTTATTGCTTGGTATATGGAATTATAGAATTTTATCAATACTTCTTCATGTTATTATCACTTCTCCAATGACCACATGTGGTTTTGCTAGGCTTGGATTGGCTTGGATTTATGTCAATATTGGTATAAATTTAGAATTATAATATTAATTTGATGCATTATTAAAGGCATTCTTCAATAATAGCCTTACACACAAAATATTGTGTATGTAGAGTGAGGGAACTTGTATTTATATGTCTCAAAACTAACTCTAACCCTAGGGAGGCTAGGTTTAGTTTTGACATTGGTTGAGTCAAAACACTCATGAAGTCTTGATAATTGAATTTTAGGTATTTATGAGCCATGCCAACTCAATTTAGATATTTATGAGGTTGTGACTCACCTTATTTTGAATATTATGAATTAATAAATCACTTTATTAGCTCCCTTAACTTTGACTTCATGTTTATTAAAAAATAACTTTTTTGATAAATATAATTCATTAATTCAATTTGGAATTTTTACTTAGGAAATTTAAATGATATTTTATTTTTAATTAATCTTTATTAGTGTGTTTTGGCTTTTGGAAGTTGTATTAATTTTTTTTGCATTAATAGATCAAGCCAAGAATGTCAAATTACTAGGTCATAATTTGACTAGGGTGAAAACCAAACTAGGTTATTGGTGCATACAGGGTAATACCCTAAATAAGTAAACCTCACAAAATTTATGAGTAATTAAATACCTTAATTGGATGAATTTAGGAAATTCAAGTGATTTTTAGGCTTAAATTGTGTCATTTGCTAGAAATTTATATGAATCCTAGTTTAGGCATGAAAGTGGATGAAATTACATGTCTACACTTCAGACGTATAGTTAATTGTTCTTTCAATTGATATCATAATAGGGAATGATAGGAAAGATTTTGGTAACTTGAGTGCTTCTTGAGTACTTCTTGAGTGCTCTTTTAGTTTGATTAATAGGTGAGGAATGAATGAGGTTTGATATATATTTATATCAATCTTATTAGGATATAAATTACATTAAATAACTTAGGCCAACCATTATAACATGTTTCATTTGTAAATTGGATGAATTTAGGGAACTATATATTCCCATCAAGGTAGGGCACTATATATTAATGCCCATGCTATTGTTTATCTTAGACATTAAGATCTAGGGAGCATGAGAGTATATGCAAGATCAAAACTTATAGAGGTGTAAGATACATATATTTTAAACGTTATAGGAAAGATATGATGTTTGTGTCATTAATATAATATTATTCAGACTAAGAGATAGGATAAGTGGCACAAGATAAAGTAGATGCATGGCTTGTATAAGTAAGGAATGTGTAGGAATAAGAGGAACAACCAAAGTTTGATTTTTATAAGTGTATAACACTAAAATACTACATAATCATAAAATATCATCTACATTTCCCCCTTTAATCAGGTAATGAAATTACTAGTTTAAAGGAATTAAATAAGTACCTAGGTGTATATGCACACCTTATCTTTTTTTGAGTTGAATTTGAGTGCTTTGATAGTGTCTAACCTGTAACTAAGAGAATGTTACAATGTATAATCAGTGAAAATTATATACACATATTATTTTCAAACTTTATCAATTACTCATGCATTCTCTTTTGTAGGAACCCATTGAGTCTCAATCTCTTTGAGTGAAAGCCTTAAAGGGTGAACTAAAACAAGGGTGGGCAGACCATTGGTACCTCATAGGATTATTTTCCCTAATACTACCACTTATTATCAATACAACCATCTCCTATACACTTACCTAAGCCGTATCTCCTCTTTTGCACACTCTTCTAAGCATTCACCACCTTCATCAACCCCTTCCTAAGCCTAAAACCCTTTTAGATGGTTTAAATTTCACTATCATCCCCATCAACCATATATTCAAAATTTTAAAAGAACTTTAAGTGTATAATTTAGATCCATTTGACTTAGATCAAAACCTAACTTGCTTTTTTAAAATAACAATACAGATTTGATTAGGTCGAACCTATCAGCTAAACTTTTAAAAATATTTAGCATTATATTTAACTATATATACACATTAATTTCATCATTTATTAGAGAGATAAAGAGTTAATTATTCATTTTCACTTCTTTAAAACCTTCTCTTCTACCATTCTAATTGAGGAGTTATTACTTAGGGTTTATACTTGGAGAAGAGTCTTATCTTGTGGAAAAGTCTTGGATGCTTTGGCCTTTCTTAGTGTTCCTTATAAAACATAACAAACACTTGTGAAAAACCTTTTGCCAAGGGAGAGATTTGAGTCTCAATGGGTTCATCTTCAAGTTAAGTATCTCTAACTTTACTCCTCTATTTATTAGATAGAAGTAGCATAATTAATGGCTTTTGAATATATTACTCTCTCCATACATAAGGTTTTTTACCTATACATATATTAATTAAGATTATTTTATGCATGTTTTTTTAATGTTTATCACCCCCTCTTTGTGCCACAAGATTTGGTGATCACTAGATTATACTTTAATTTTCTTTGCATTTACTTTATGAATTTGAAAACATAGGACCTAGATAGGGTTATTTCATAGTGCTACTTGACTAGAGTCTTTGGAACCCTCTCTAGTGATGTTATTATGGTAACAGATCCCTTGATTAGGTATAACAGATCCATCTTGGTCATGACCCCAAATATCTAATGTATCAATAATTAAAATTATAAGTAGAATTTATCTTCTCTAAGATAGGATTGATTAATAAATCAATTGTGTTTCCTTTTGTATACATTTTGGTGAACCCAATGTGAATCAAACCCTTTTAGGTTTTCTTTCATGTTTTCATTTTATCATTATATTATATATTTTTATTTTTTTGATACTATATCAAACTTGTCAATATAGTTATAATAGTATATGCAAAGGTTTAAAACATACGTTAGTTGTACAAACCAATAATAAGGGTTAATTAGTGGTGGAAAATAATCTAATTAAATTTCCAAAGCCTTTAACTCTTAATCATTTAATACAACCATTCATGAAGAATTCAAGATGTTTATATAAATGAATAAATAGATCTTGTATTGTGTGTGTAATCTTACAAGGAGGCTACAACTCCCTAGATGATCAAACACCAAATCAATCACCTCCAAACTAATATCCACCTCTAATATGATGTATTACACACTTGATGATGGTATTCTCTCTTTATAACACCCAAACTACCCTCATATACACACTTAGACTTAAAAATCCTTCTTCTATTCACTTCTCTCCCCAATCTTCAAACCTACAAGAGCACTATCTTTGACATCAAATATATAACCTACAGTTCATTCAAATAATCATCAACCTATTCTACTCTAAAATCCATCCACTAGACACACACCCTTTCTTATTTCCTTCACTCTTTAACTCTTGGACACACCTCTTCTTTCAAGTTTATAAATCACCATATTTGATTTCACCTTTTATAGAGCCTTTATGATTATTATTTTCTTAGTCAGCCTTTAAACTTACCTTAAACCTTAAGGATTGTATCATAATAATAAATATCTCAATACCATTCCCATAGGTTGGCCATAGCATCCATGGGTCACCCTTAAGTAACTACACCTTTTAATTAGGCCTTAGTAACCCTTATAGGTCTCATGCAAACCTATTCACCCATTTAGCACTCCATCAAGCAATTTATAAACAAATGACCACTTAAAAAAGCATAGGTCCACTCCAAATGACCCCTTAAACATCCTCAAATTACCATAGACAACACAACACTCCTCTGCATATGATCAATCTATTGAAACATTAGCCTTGTACATAAGAACACCATGAACACACAAATAATCAACTTCTAATGCTTTGATCATATAGAATCTAGATTGTTCAAACCTCTATAATCCACATAAATTGTCCTAATTAAGTATAAAACATGATCCAACACTTATTTCACCTTAAAACATTGAAATACCATTAGAACAAACTCAGTTACCCTTCATGGGTTACTTGCATAACATGAACATATACACATTCAACTTCAGAGCTCTATATATTTCATTGTATAAATAATTAGACCTTGTAAATAGGTTATATGGATTCACTAAGAATTCCTATATAATTTTTCCCTTTACAACTTGCTCAAATTCTACATATATCAAAAGTTATATCACAAAAACTATAGACTGGTCTTCTTTCACAAATTCAAATATTTCGATTCCAACGATCACTAAACAACTGTTAAACTTCAAAAACTTTGTCAACATCTCATTCCATCTCATATATTTAATTAATACACATCATCAATAGCCCTCAAAATTATCTTGATCTTTAGCTTTTCTTACTATTAAAAATTGATCATTTATCATCATATCACTACTTTCTGATAATTTAGAACAAATGCACTTTGTTGATCTTTATGGATTAACCTAGTCTTTATTTTGCAACGCTCACCATTGATCTAAGATTAAAGCTCCAAAAATTATGACACTTGGCATATCTAAGTGCATTTTTCACATTTGACTCTTTAAATTCTACTTTCATGGTTTATCTTCTGATAGTATGAATACCCATGAACTGTTGATATTCTTTCTAAAATCTATGAATGTGATACATATTACTAGTGTTTTCATTCTTTGACATATTGAATTTTACATGTAATATTGAATCAATATATATTATTTAACATGCACCATTAGATATAATGACTATAAGACCTTAGAATTCAATGTAGTTTATCTTGATGGTCTTTGGTCCATCATAGTCTATAAGTGCAACTTTGAAAATTTATATCTCGAGCTAGAAAACACTTCAGGACTCCAAATCTTCAGGGTACATTCTTGGCACTATATAAAATATCACCATAATTTTTTTGACCAATATTGAATTCATAATTACCTAAAATAAATTCACAAACTTTATATATCATATATGTTTACATGACATGTAGTGACAGTCTTGATAAGTATATAAACTTAGTGAACTTCTATCTGAGAGGCTAACTTTGCACCCACATATCTTTAGCTCCGATCAGCCTCACAACCTAAAATTTATAAAATAGTAACTTGCTACTAATGTTTTCACACCCATATGATCAATGTATGTAATCATAATTTCATAATGCACATGAATTAATCCTAGATCAAATAAGATAGAGCATACCTACACTTCTGATTGGGTATACACTTGTTAAGTGGGAGCATGACCAATATAGGGACCACTAGACCTAATTAGGAGATCACTTGTATCATTTTTCACAACATATCATGATAGGAAGGGTTCCAAAGCCTACATTCTAACACAATCACATAATAACCCTAACATAGTCCTATGATATGATATTTCACTTATGCTAACAAACAAGAGAGTAAACTATTCTAATAACAAGAAAAGTAAACTAATCTAGTGTACACCAAAGCTTATGGTACAATATGAGGGGTTAGATGTAAATCAATCAAATATGTATATGAAACTTTAAATAAAGTAAGTATGAGTAACACCCTAATGCATAGAATATGAAGAGTAATATTATTTGATCCAATACTTATGCTACTTCTATTTACTAAAAGAGAGGAAAATAAATTTATACTATACTTACTTGAATGTGAAATTGTCATGATTCAATCTCTCCCTTGGCTAATGGGGCTTTTCAAGAGGTTTTTGTGGTTTATAAGGATCACTTTGTTAGGCCAAAGCATCCAAGACCTATCCATAAGACTAGATTCTCCAAAATAAGAAACCTAAGATAAGACTCCTCAAGTATAATGGTATAAAAGTATATTTTGAAGAAGCACGAGTGAATAATAACTCTTTATTTCATATTATGAAAATGATCGAAATGATTTGTATTTATAGGTGGAACTAACCCTAAAATCATTTGGAAATGTTGGTTGTGCTAGGTAGACCCAATCGACCTAGCACATTTTCAGGCTAATAGCTAAAGCCTGTGCTAGGTTAGCTAAAAGTATAATAAAATTAAAGAGTTAAAGTGACCCTAAACTGCACTAGGTTGACCTAATTTGTTGAAGTGGTCAAAAGGGTGTCAAGTAAGGAGAAGAAGGATAGAAAGAGGAAAAGACTAGAGGAATGTGCAAGGGAGGAGAGATAGCATAGGGAAAGGTTTTAAGAGATGAAAATATTGTAAATGATGTGGCCAAGGGATAATAATCTTGCAAAGCACTAAAGGTCTACTCACCCCTTTCTCAGTGCACCCCTTAAGGCATGCACTTAGAGAGATTGAGTTGAAACAAGTTCTTACAAGATGTAAAGTGTTAGTATTTTATAAAAGCTAAAAATATTATGTGTATAAATATTCCCAACTCTAAGATCATCACATGTCACTAAGGTGTAATAGGGGATGTTTCTTTGAGAAAGAACATAAGCTCACACATAATGTTGATGCTAAAAAAAAATGTAGTATTTTAAAAAGCATAAAATAACTAAAACTAAATGACTTAAAGGGAAACTAATATAAAAAGTAAAACTGATGTGTACCTTGAATTACCTTTTATGGTGGGATGATTGTCAATTGTTTTTTTAGTTTTGATTGTGTAGGGTACAAAGACTAATTTTGACAAACCTAAGAATACAAAACTAAGGAGCAAAAAAAAAAACAAATGCAAGAAAAGCTAAGATAATTAGTGCTATGTAGATGGGATGTACTTGGGAATTTGGAAAATTGCATGACAAGTGCTATGTTAGACCAAATTATCAAGTCAAACAAGAGTAAATTGGTAACTAAAAATCCAAGGCTATTAAAGACCTAAAAACTCAAACAAGTAAACCTCAATTAAGAAAAGGCAAAGTCACTAATTCAAACCAAGGATACATGTTTAAAAATGAATGATAATCAAGACAAATCAATGGTAAAAAAACATTAATGAGTGAGTAGTAACAATTCACATCTCACTCAATAATGGAAAAAGGTGCATAAAAGGGAAAACAACATTGCTAAGTGAGCAGTAACAATCCACATCTCACTCAACAATGAAAAAATGGTATGAACTTAGGTGTGTATAATATCAAGAAAATAAAATAATGATAAATAGAAAAAAGAAATTAAATTAAGTCTAGTAAATATAAAATTAAATGAAGAATATGATCCAAAGTTTCTCAAACATGTTGTTTTGCATCTAACGATAGATAAAACTAAAACAAAGTAGTGATAGCATGTTTTTAAGAAATGAAGAAGAATGAATTTAAAGAAGAGGGAAAATAAATTTGGAATCATAATTTAGATGTCAATGGGGGAGATGAAATGGGTGAATGGGAGAATGAAGGAAAAACCAAGGTAGAGGAACTCTTTATTGAAGTCAAGACACTCAAATTAGGTTTATCAACATAAGAGGATTGTCAACCTTAAGAATTATGAAGAATTTATCTTAGCTACACAAGTCTTAGGTCAAAAAATGGAGTATATAGATCATCCCATGAAGGTTATATGCATGAAAATTAAAATGGACCTACCTCCTCATGATGTGTTCTCCATTCTTTAGGACCCCTTACAGAGCCATTAGTCTACTGCAAAAATTAGGTACTTACATGATTAATTAAGTAGCACCATATATTTTTTTGAATTCCCTTATTCTAATCTACTTTCTTACCATACCCTAAAGGACTTTAGCTCTATGTGAAGCTGATTGTGGAGTTTGAGCTTCAATTAGAGATATGAGATGTGCTTGTAATCACATATTTTGGTGTGAATTTGAATTTTGAGATTTTTATGTTGCCTTTTAGATATCATTTCATTTTGTTTCAAATGATTTGGCTTTTAACTTTATTTTAAATGTTTTTCTTATTCCTCCTTAATATAGATTTGGAAAACCAAACATGGATGCTAAATATGAATTTCATTTGCTAAATATGACTTTCATTTGAAAACTTGGGAAAAAGTTACTAAGAGAGAGGACTTAAAATAAAATGGGGTCTAAAAGTCTCATAAATCAAGGTAAAATAAAAGTACTATCTAGACTTCTAACTTGTTTTATCCAATGTAGAGATGAAAGAAAGGGGAAATCAAGATGAATGACACATGAAAAAATTTGAATTGCTTAAAATTGTAGAAAATGTGACAACAGGAAAAAAGAAGGGATACAATGACAACAAAGCTGTGATTACTTATCATAAGAAAGAGGGAAGTGGAAGAAAAACATGCTAACATAGATTGTTATGAAAATTCTATCTAGTAAAAGAAGCAAAAACTAATGTCTAATAACAAGGATCAATAACATGAAAATAATGGTAATTTTATGATGACGTTCAAGTCCTATCCATGGTCTTACAAAGTAACTCATAAAAGATAAACCCATGAGGGTGATAATAAGAAAGATAAAAATAAAGTGAGGGAAACTTTTTACAAAGCACCTCACAAAATAAAAATCTAAAGGATGCCAAAATAACATTGTCAAGAAGCAAAAAGAGAAAGAAGATAACTAAAATATGGTGGTTTTGTGAGGAATGTTAGGTCTTATCCATGGTCTTACAAATAAACTCAAAAAATAAAAACACAAGGGGAACCAAATAAAAATTGGTAAACAGAAGGAGAATGAAAAATAAGATAATGAAGACTATGGTACATCAAGAAACCAAAAGACCAAAAAAGGAGGACTAAAGGTTTGTGAATAAAGGGAACTACTATAGAAGGAGATAACCATGCTTAAGTAACATAAAAAAAAGTATTAAATAGATATATATAGAGAGAGAGCATGATAAGAATGAAATGATTAGGCAAAGTATTTTTTAGGAATTGAGCATTGGTGGGTTCCTTGAAAACATGGCCTTTATTAGTTTTAAGGTGGTAAGTACTTAGACCAAATATATCTTTAAATAAGTATGGGCCCCACCATTTTTGCATGTATTTACCTTCTTTGTCATGGGTGTAGTCTAATTTAAGGACAATATCACCAATATTAAATATGTGGACTTTAACATGTTTGTTATGTTGTCAGGTAATGTGAACCTTAAATTGGTAGTTATGTTGTAAGATAAAGAGATGATGTCTATCAAGTAGATCAAGGGAATGGAGGTGATCCTCATATAATTATTCATCGATAATGATTCCATGAAGAGATATGCAAAGAGAAGGAATCCTAACTTTAAGAGGAAGAACAAACTCAGAATTATAGACTAGAAAAATGGAATTACTCCAGTGGTAGTATGATTGCTAGTTCAATAGGCCCAAAGTGCATGATAAAGATGAAGATGCCAATCCATGCAGGTTTCATGAATTATTTTTTGAATAATTTTATTAAGAATCTTGTTAGTGGCCTCAACTTGACCATTTTACTATAGATGATAAGGAGTGGAAAACTTGTGATTGATTTTGTATTTGGTCTAAAGTTCTTTAACATTTTTATTTTTGAAATTAACACCATTATCAGAAATTATGGTTTGAGGAAAACCAAAATGGCAAATTATTTTTTTCAAAATGAATTTAGATATAATAGGATAGTGACATTGACAAAGGGCATGGCTTCAACCCACTTGGTAAAGTACTCAGTAGCAGTGATAATAAATATGTGCCCATCTTGGGAGTGAGGAAGTTTACCAATGAGATCGAATCCCCATGTGGAAAATGGCCAAGGATATTTGATAATTTTAATTTTAGCTAGTGGTGAATGAATGAGATCATCACAAAGCTAACAAGGATTACTCTTTTTAGCATATTCAATAGCATCATTTTCTAGATAGGCCAATAATAACCCATACCTAGGAATTTGCACATTATAACATGTCTACTATAGTGACCACTATAAATTCCCCCATGTTCTTGTTCAAGAAGAGGAGGGACCTCATATTGCATGACATAATGGAGCAAGGTACCTTTGGTGTTGTGATGATAAAGGATGTTATGTATAAATATGTAATTGAAAGATTGTTTGCAAAGACATGTCTTTTTATGTGAATCAAAGTTAGGAGGATAAGTTTTATGATATAATAATTGGATGATATCTTGATGCCATGGGCATTGTTAGATGGTGATAGCCTCGATGTGCTAGATAAGCAAATCAGGAGGGTGGGTATATGATAAAGATTTGATTATTTGTATGATAAAAGAAGGATTAGAAATAACTTGATGTGGATGAAAAAGAGAAGTTGAAGGGTAAAGAGAATAATCAATGTAATTTTGATCCCTAAGAATAGGCTCAATTGTAAAAGAGACAAAATTCTTGGCAAGAGTGATTGCAATTTGATGATAGGCAATAATATTTTCACTTTTACATCAATAGGCACCAATAACTTGATGATAAATAAGTTGAGAATCACCCAAAGCATGAAAATATTGTATGTATAAATCAAGAGTATATCTCATACCTAAGATAAGAGCTTTGTACTCAACCATATTATTGGTGACATCAAATGTAAAATAGAAAGCTAAAAGAATTATCTTGCCAATAAGACTAGTGAAAATGTAACCTACCCCAGCTCCTTGAAGGCATTTAGCACCATCAAAGTGAAGGGTAAAAATATACTCATGTAATTCAACATTAATTTTAAGCTCTTTGATAATTACCTTTGGTTTAGTATTATCAGAGGAAGTAGAAAATTCATCAAGTTAATTAGCTTCAAGATCAGCAGTAAAGCTATGAAAATAATCTTTAAGATAAATTTCTTGATTAAGAACTTAAATGTAAAGGATAATTTCATTTGGAAGGTTATCTTAAAGGGAATAAGTGTCTATAATAGGAGTGATGACAATTTGGTCAGCTATGGCTTGCCCTTTGACAACTTTTTGTGTGATGATGCGAAAATTGAATTCCATAAGTAAGACCATCCACTTGCCAATTATATCTCTTGGAAGAAATGCTTTGGAGAAGAAATGATGAAGGGGGTTATAATGAACAATGACATAAGTGGTTTAGTAAATCATGTAGTGACAAAGCTTTTTAGCTATAAAATAGATAGCAAGGTAATCACACTCAACTTTGGTATAATGTGTTTCATAATTGATGAGGCCTCAACTAATATTGTAGATGTCATACTCCTTACCTATATCATCTTGTTTGGAAAGCATTTCCCCTACTGATATGGGAGTGGAATAAGTATAGAGAACCAAATGTTTATCATTGGAAGGAGGATGAAGTGTAGGTGGATGAAGCAATGACTCTTTCATATTATCAAACACTTTTTGACATGGATCCATCCATTTCAAGGCTATATTTTTTTGAGAAGGGAATTAACAGAGTGAATTCAATAAGCCATATTGAGAACACATCATATAACTACCCCAAGTTTTCCTAAATAGGTGCAAATATCAAGAATAGAATGAGGAATAACATGTTGATAATATAATTAGTCTTGTCTAGATCAACACCAATGCCATGGAGAGAGACTAAGAATCCTAATAATTTTCTAGATGTAACTCTGAAGACACATTTGAAAGGATTAAGTTGGACTTTATATTTAATGATATGGTCAAAGACGATGGCAATATTAGAAAGATGATTTTTATAGTGTTTAGATTTGGTGATAAGATCATCCACATATGTTTTGACAATTTTATGGATGATGTCATGAAATTTATGAGTCATTACACATTGGTAAGTGGCCCCAACATTTTTGAGACCAAAGGGAATTTTAACATAACAATAAGTGCACCATTATATGGTGAAAGTAGTCTTATGTTGGTCCTTGGGAGCTATATATATCTTATTGTATCTTGAAAATCCATCCATAAGAGATAATATTTCATATCCAATCATGGAATTGACAATGGTATCTATTGAAGGCAAAGTAAAGTTGTTTTTAGGAAAAGAAATATTAAGGTTATGAAAATAAATGCAAATATCAATAACCATAGTGACTTTTAAAAGAAAATAACAATATTAGAAACCCATTTAGAATAATCCATAGGTTCAATAAATTTAGCATCGAGTAGTTTGATGATTTCATTATGACACAAGTTGGTAACTTTAGGAGGAAATTTGTGTTGCTTATAATGCACATGTTTGTCATCAAGATAGGTAATGATGTTATGGACCATTATGATAAGGTGAATACTAGGCATGTCTTGGTAAGACCACATGAATTCCTCTTGATCCTTATAAAAAAATAGTCTAAAATTATCATGTTTAGAGGGTGAAAGTTATTTGGAAACTGTGATTGGTTGAGGGAATGAGGGAGTACCATATTTGATATGAGTTATTTCTTTAATAATCATGGAATTACCATCTTGAAATTGGTATGGTACATTGGGAAAAGATGAAATTGGATTAGTTTTGGTATCAATGCTTAGCGATAAAGTTGTTGAAGTGAGGAGTTTTAGTTTTAAAATTTCCATGTTTATTATGTTGCCAGGGGAGTTGGGGTTCTTGAGCATAAATTAACTCAAGAATAGATTTGTCACTAGACAAAGTAGGAAGAGGACCATAATACTAAACATATAATTCTAGATATAAAATTTTATTACCATGGTAATCATATTCAGAATGTATTTAATAGACATCAGTTTCCTTGGCATTAAGTGTGATTTCAGGAGTAGAAGAAGTAGATGGAGTGGTGATGTGTTATTTGATAGGAGAAGGATTAGATTCAATGGGAGGATATGAAAGGGGTAAAGAAGATGAAATTACTTATAGAGGTTTAGAAGGTGCAATTTTATCTACCACCCAGGTAAAATTGATAAGAGGAGGGTTAATAGGAAGCACATAACCCTCAAGTACTAAGTTATTATCTACAGAGATGGTATGGACATCTCGACTGAAAGCATAAATTTGGGCTAAGGTATTTTTATAATAAAAGACATCTAAGTCTTTATATTGAGCTTAAGCCATGATATAGTTATCATTGTATGTGGGAAAAATTGTGCATGTTTGAGATTTAGGAGGATCTTCAGAATGTGAATTCCCAAGATTACTAAATGTTTGAGGAGACATGGTGAGAGGATCTTGAAATAATTTATCCACTCCAAAATCATTGAAAATAAAATCATCTTTAGGTAAAGATGGATCTTGAGCATTGGATGGAGGGGGGAAATCAGTAATCTCACCTATGAGAGGAACAATACGATCCCTTGGAAAAATAGGAGGAAGACACTCAAAAATATATGGAGGTAATTTGGTGGTGTTGCAAGTATTATGTAATTCATTAAGCTCATCATCATTGGAATATGTAAGAGTGAATTGTAAATTAGGATTCATATTGATGAACTCAGGTAAAAGATCATTATTAATTTTAGGGATTGTAGGAACACGATATTGTGATTTAGGATTAGGTAATTGGATACTCCATGAATCAAGATCAACGTCATTCTTATAGCAATTTTTATTATGTATAAATTTAATGCATTAACTATTGGAAGAAGCAATGGCCCTCATTCAATGAGTCCATGGGTGACCAAGGAGTATGTTATAAGATAAAGGAAGATCAAGAATCATGAGTTTGGTCTGAATGATCTTAGGACCAATGGTTAAAAGAAGCCATATACAACCAAGTGGATTTTGATTAGTCTTGTCAAAACTATGACAAGTAAGATGAGTTTATTTAAGATGACCTTTGTTATAACCAAGTTATTGTAGAAGCCATAAAGAGGTCACATTAATACCATAAACCTCATCAGCTAGAAATTTTTGAATAAGGGTGGTATTAATGGCTATTATGATGAAGAGAGGCAAATTATCAACACAAAAAAGGATTTCATCATTAATCATGTCCTCTTCAAGGAATTCAATGAAAGGCTTTGGAGAGGGACACATAGATTCAATGTTATTAATGTTAGTTGGTTGAGAATCAATATAAGGTGGTTCTTCATCTAAAGAAGATAGATCTTTGATCTCTTGGAGTTTGTGTATAAGGAATTTATGATGATAAGGTGAAGTACGAACCAACTCCATAAGAGGAATTTTACATGGCATATAGTTAAGTTCTTTAAGAAAATTCTAATAAGATTTAGAAGAAGAGCCATGAAGTTTAGAAGATAAATTAGACTTTGGATGAATAGATGTGGTTGGAGGATCATAAGGAGGGAGTTGTTCCTTGGGTACTTTTGATTCAATATTGATGGTCGTAGTATATTTAAGTAATTATTCCTCTAAATAAGATATCTTAGTCTTGGTAACAAGATCTTTGTGATATAGTTTATGATGATAATTGACCTTAGACATATTGACATATTGAGATTTGTTAAATTATTGTTCATAATCAAAATCAATTGCACAAACATACTTGGAATTTGATTGATTATGAGAAGAATTTTTTTGGTTATTATATGTATAAGCTCTAGATGATCATCATTTTTGAGAAGCATTAATTTATTCTTGATGATGATTTTTTATCATGGCTTCATGGTCAAATGAATCAATAAGCATGTTAGAAACAACACATTTATAAATCCCTCTATAATATTCATGAGAATGCCCAATGTCAACATGATACCAAAAAAAGAGATTGGGATCATACCACATAGGATATATGAAAGGTTTAGAGGGTAGTAAAAATTATCTCATTTGATGTACCAAAAGAGGTATGTGAGTTGGTAAAGGAATATCATTTTTGGCAACTTTTGGTTTGGTTTGAGAAGTGTTACTAGTGATAGCATTATATGTTTGAAAAGATCTTTTAAGAAGTTTAGAATTAGGTTTGAATTGTTTCATAAGAAAGTCTTGCCATTTAGCTTGGTCAAGAGATTCATTAAGAGTTTGAGAAGCAAAGGTTTGAACCTTGTATTGAAGAGTGGGAGTTAAAGTGGTGATAGAGAGTTTGAATAGGTTATCATTAGAAATATTATGATCAAATTTATGAGCTAAGGATTTTCATCTTTTAATAAAGTCATGATCCAATTCGTTAGGAGATTGCTTAGCATTTATGAAATGGCTAAGACAATTTTTAGGAAGATCATTGTGTTGAAACTCTTTAACTAAAGGATTGACTAAATCTTAAAGTTGCCAAATAGAATGTTGGGGTAATTGATTATGCCATTCCAATACATCACCAGTGAAATTTTTAACTAAGAGTTTAGTAGTATAAAATGTATCAGTTTGGATCCACTCTTTGTAGAGATTACCAAAGGCTTTAAGAAATGAGGTGAGGTCTTTAGTCCCTTCATATTTGATAGTTGGTGATATGTTACCGATGTCAATAAATATAATGAAGGGAGATAAAGACTCATTTTGAATGGTTTGAAGCATCTTATTATTCATTATTAGTTGAGGAATAACATTACCTGAGGCATCTCTAAGAGGTGGAGGAATGTAGTTAATGATTAGCTTGAGGATGCATGATTGGAGGTTGATTAGCCACATTGATCAAGTGTTTTTGAAGTTTCATCATTTGATTGGTGTTAGATTTTTGCATAATGTTCATTTATTGAATCACTTGGTCTAATAATTGGGTTTTTTTAGGTGGTAGGTTGGTGTTAGAAGGAGCACTCCCTAAATTAGTGTTGGAGAGAGGATAATTAGAAGAAGGGTTATTAGTGGGATTATTAAGTAAAATTATGTTGATCACTCCCACATTAGTTTGAATATTTTGAGAGGTTTCTTGGTAGGTGAAAAAATGATTGGATCCATCAAATTCATAGTGAGGTGTTATTTGTACCATGTTACAACTTGTACATGAAGGAGGAGAATAAATTCCCCTAGAGTGATGGTCTTCTTAGGAGGAAAAGAAAGGGAGAAATGAACATTCCATATAGGATATAAATGGATTAAGACTATCTAAAAATATTATGATAAGAGACCTCATTATGACCAAAGGGGAAATGAACAAAATGTAAATTGGAAGAGGTAAAGAATTTTCTTGATAAACAGGGAAAGCCAAATATAGAACTAGGTTGACCAGGTCGACCTAGTGTAAAAATAAGACTTACAAACTATATTGGGTCAACCAAGTCAACCTAACACAGTGAATAAGGGTACAAAATTTGGTTTGTGATAGTACGTGGTCCACCAAGTTGACCTAGTATAATAGATAGGAAAAATAAAATATTGATGACAAGATGGGAAATAGAACAAGATAATTTTCAGTTTATCTAGGAAATTAAATGTTGAAAGTAAACAGACAGTCAATTGAATTGATGCTGGCCAATCTAATTGATGCACACAAATTAAAACCTTTCACCAATGTTTGATAATTCAAGTTAATTCACACATAATAGAGAAAAGAGTAAGTAGATAACTTGGAAAGTAAAGCTAACTAATTGGTCAACCTAGAATATTAATTAGATTATTAAGAATAATTTTAAATGATAGGGATTTGGCTCTAATCAAGGTATTAGATAGTAATCTATGGATGGTCTTAGGAAATTTTAGGATGAAATGGACTATAGTGGAAGTGATATAGGCTTGGTATTAGGGCCTATCCCCTTCACACACTATAGTGATAAGGGTGTTGGGTGATTAGCTATAATATATCATTAATCATGCTTTATACTCAACCATAGCATCAAGTTGGCTTCCCCCTAGTGATAAAATCCAAGTAGGTTGGCCTAGGTATAAATTTTTTAAAATACTTGTTGATGTTAAGTGATTTGGCCATGTGTGCATAAAATGGAAATAGTAAAACTAATCGATTAATCAAAAAACTACTAATTAGACTATGTGAACTATTCTAAGCATGCAAACAACTACAAGAAAAGATGTGATTATCATACAAGGTAAATTCCAAATTTGAGACAAGGTATAGTGAAAACACTATATTTAAAACATATATAACTAGGTCGATAGGGTCAAGCTATTACTAATAAAGATAGGGTCTAAAAAACCTACTAGGTTAACAAGGTTGACCTAGTTATTTTAAACAACACACAAAACATAGAACTGGGTTGACCACATTGATCCAATTGGTTGTGCAGGGGTAGTTTTAAAGACTAAAAACTTGAAAGGAAAGTTGAGAATAGAAAGAGATAGAGAATAAAAGATTGAACTTGATGGTTTAGAGATGGAAATGAAGGAGATTATTGATCAAGAACCTTGGAAAAAATTGATCTAATCTGTAGAATTAGGTCAAGCTGGTCGACCAAACTATATAAGAACCTATTATAGAAGATAAAAAAGTGTACTAAGTTGACCTGGTCGATCTAGTAGGCTAAATTAAGAGTCTAAAAATAATTGAAAACCTATACTAGGTTGAGCTAATTGATGTAGTTACCTATTCCTACACAAAGAAAAATAATTGGATTGATAGAATCGAACCAGTATGTCAAAATATATGATAGAAATGATGACAAAAAGAATGAAATAAGTGAAAGAAATATTTTAAGGGTTAGTTTCACATTAGATTCACCATAATGTATGCAATTTAAATTGCATGATATACATGAATTAATCTTGGATCGGATAATATAGAGTATACCTACACCTCTGATTGGGTATACACTTGTTAAGCGGGAACATGCCCAATATAGGGATCCACTAGACCTAATTAGGGGATCACTTGTATCATTTGTCACAACATATCATGGTAGGAAGGGTTACAAAGCATTAATTCTAACACAATCACACAATAACCCTAAAAGAGTCATATGATTTGATATTTCACTTATGCTAACAAACAAGAGAATAAACTATTATAATAAAAAGAAAAGTAAACTAATCTAGTGTGCACCAAAGCTTGTAGAACAATGTGAGGGTTTAGATGCAAAGCAATCGAATATGTATAGGGAAATTCAAATAAAGTAAGTATTAATAATACACTAATACATATAATATGAAGAGTAATATTATTTGAGCCAACACTTATGCTATTTCTATCTAATAAAAGAGAAGAGAAAAAAGTTAGAATATACTTACCTAAATGTGAACCCATCACGATTCAATGTCTCCCTTGGCCAATGGGGCTTTGTAAGGGATGGTTATGGTTTTGAAGGATCACTTTGTTAGGCCAAAGCATCCAAGACCTATCCATAAGACTAGATTATCCAAAATAAGAAACCTAAGCTAAGACTCCTCAAGTATAATGGTGGAAGAGTAAATTGTGAAGAAGTGTGAGTGAATAATAACTCTTTATTGCATATTATGAAAATGATTTAAATGATATTTTATTTATAGGTGGAACTAAGCATAAAATCATCTAAAAATATTAGCTATGCTAGGTTGACCTAGTCAACCTAACACATTTTTAGGCTAATACCTAAAGTCTATGCTAGGTCGGTCAGAAGGCTAACAAATATAAAGAGCTAAAGTGACCCTAAACTGCACTAAGTCGACCAAGTTGACCTAGTTTACTGAACAAGTCAAAAGGTTTCCAAGAAAGGAGTAGGATTAAAAGAGGAAAGGACTAGAGGAATGTGCAATGGAGGAGAAATATCTTATGGAAAGGTTTTAGGAGATGAATGGATTGGAAATATTGTGGCAATAAGGGACAACAATCCTATGAAGCACCAAAGGTCTGCCCTTCCATTTCTCAATGCACCCTTTAAGGCATGAACTCAAAGAGATTGAGTCAAAATAATTTCTTGAAATATGTAAAGCATCAGTATTTGATTAAAGTTAAAATTATTATGTGTATACAACCAACTCTATTTGACTCATCCATACATGGCAATAATGACGTCAACAAACTGCCTACTCAGATTGTCTAGCCATAGAACCAACTATGCCTAGATGAAAATAATGAAGAAATGGATGAACACCATGCATTCACATAATATCTCCAATCATCCTTTAATTATAATAGGACCCCTAACATGTGCTCAATACTTTAGACCCACCCCTAATCCTGCCAAAACTAAATATCAACCAAGTCTACTTCAAGCATACTAGGACAAGCACACTACACACTTTATCATTGCTACTTAGATTATCAAGGAAATTTATTCACTCACCTATATACCTCTATGGCATCATTCAAAATTATAAAAAATTCCCCCTTTGTCATTGATGACAACACCCATAATACAACTCACCTTCCTTCTCTCTCTATAAGCACTCTCATAATAGGAACCTTCTCCCCCTTTGACACAATGACAAAGTCGACACAAACTATTCCTAAGGGCCTCAAAATATGACAAAAAATATAGTACCACCTTATAAATATTATGCAAACTCCCCTTTACCTTGAGACTACCTTTTCTTGCCTTGACATCTTCTTCTTGCTACATGTCAATGCTCTCTTCAACCATGCACTACAACCAATGAAGAAAGAACACATAAAAACACTTAAATATGATATAAATCAACAAAAAAACATATAAGAGTGACTCTCCCTAATATATTTGACCCATTTCACCTTTTGAGCATCTTCATATCTCCACACATCATGAAGAACCACCATGTAGGCTTACTAGCCTTGTCTCTCAATCCATCTCAATGACAACCAAAAGAACTTCATGCCACTCAAAAAATAGGAAAAATGCTCTAAAATAACCTAATAAATCACTTTGAAACAATAATTCCTTGCTCTTTTGGATAAACTAAGAAAAAAAATCAAATATTCACACTAGGCCTATTTAGACTCCTTGTAGCCCTACTTGGAACTTGCAGAGCCCCCAAATTTTAGTAGAACTTTCAAGACATGAAAATTAATATTTAGATTACACTAATATTCCCCCTTAATCACAAATATTTGCATCACCTATATCCTCCTCTGTAATATATTTACTTCATTAATCTATTATCCAATTAGGCCTCTATTTTGACAAAAACTTAAATAATTAGAAAAACATAAACCTTTAAATATCTATGAAGATTGATTTGAAAACCCATTTGGCCCATTAAAACTATTAATAATACTTAGACCTTAGATCATAAGGTAAACCACTTTTATATCATAACCCAAAACTCTAGACTCTTAAAACAAATAAGGTCAATAAACCTACTTCTGATCAATGCCCACCTTTGAAACTTCTTGCACACTTGCACACAACTATCACATAATTCGAGACCAAGATTTGAGCATTCATACCTTTGAGAATATTTACTTCCTATACCATGAATTTGATCTACAATAAGAAATGTATACTTGGGAAAACATAAAAACCTCCAAAAGGCATAAACAAGATCATCAAGACACAAAACCACATGAAAAACATCACAAAGAAGTGCACAGACCTTTCTAAGCACCAAACTCTTCTTTAAATTCCATCAATCTCATTATGCCACCTAAAAACACCCATTCTGATTCTGTAGACACTACATACACAATAAAAAACACCTTATGACATCACTCTAACCTCATCAAAGCACTTTTCCCATCTTAACACACCAACTCCAACTAAAAACACTCATCTCTTTCCTTCTAGGACCTTCTAAAGAACACCACAACAACACTTGATTCTCTACTAAAAGAGTATCTTAAGAAGCATATGCAAAGACCTTATATACACCATAATGCTCTAAAACAAAGTGAATCGAAGAGTGGCCCATATTTCCTCAATAACCACTAGAATCCTTTTATATCTATAAAACTTATTGTTCTTGTTCTTCTTAGTTTGAAATTTGACAACTTATTCCTTTTTTACACCAGTCATTTTCTCTTCTATGATAGGATATACAACATTTAGAGAAACTATGGAATCTTGACATTCATTTATCACTAAAGTATCTTATTTTCATTGTATAACATCACCTTCATAACTTGACAACATAAAAACCATGCTTGAAACCTATTCACACATAGTAGGTTTCTCATTAGCATCCAAACACACCTTATAACTAGCCTCAACCAAAACCTTGGTCTTCTCCTTGAGCTTGGTCTCTTCATTCACAACATGAGTAGATAATGAGAGATCTTGGTACTCTCCAACTTATGTAGTATTATCTACCTTATAAAATGTATTACTTAGACTTGTAGACTCATCATGACTCACACTTATCACATTTGGTTACCATGAGTTAACTTGCCCTCTTTCTTGCACTCTAAGAGTCTGATTAAACCTATTTTATCTTATAGGCATGTGCTTGCATAATCTAGCAATTTGACTTCTCTATTTATAGTTGAAATACACTATACATTTTACAAGAATATTATCTTTCTTTTCTTGATTAGAACAAAATATTTCAATATGTCCATTTTTTTGACATTTAAAATAAACTACTCCTTTTGAGGAAGACTTACCTTTTGATTGATGGCCCCCATCATAGTTCCATGTAAACTCATTTCTAATAGGTCTCTTGCATCCTCTAGCTCTATGCCTAAACTGATTACATGTGTAATAATAACCATTGAAGATTTCATACCTCATGGCATTTGGTTGTCTTATCTGATTTATCTTCACTCTGCCAACATCTTCATTCCTTGACTGATTATTGACCTTCAAGGTATAATTTACATTAGTCTTCATCTTATCTTGAGTTGTATTTTTTTGTTCTTCTTTGTATCCAAGACCAATTATATCACTTACATTCTTTTGACCACACAAAATATTGTCTAGACCACTTGAGATCTTATTAAATCTCACAAATGACTTCATCTTACTAGATGTCTTCTCTAACTCAACTTTTAATGACTCATTTTCAATTGCATACCTTGAACATTCATCTTCTCTAGCTTTTAGTCTAGTAGATATGATTTATAATTAAAAACTAAGATGCTTGACTTTATCTTCATGCTCCTTAGTCTCTTCATTCATTATTTCTTCATACACACTAAATTTTTCCTCATAGTCCTAGATTTGTGACTTCATTTTATTGTTAATATTCTTTTCAATCTTTAGTTATTCAAGAGAATTCATCAATTTATTCTCATAGTCCACATCATCATTATCATCATTTGAATCACTCCAAGTAGACTTCTTTTTATATGAGCAACCTCATTCCTTAGCCATGAAGAGGGATTTATCTTCAATAGGACTATAATCTTCATTATCAAACTTAGAATCACTATCCTCACTCTCATCTGATGAGTTGTAATGTTTATTAGTGTAGAGACTCTTCTTGTTCTAAAAGGACTTCTTATTATCATACATTCTAAATGCTTTCTTCCTCTTTTTAGACCTGTATGTTTTCTTGTCTTCATCTTAGTCCTCACCATACTCTTCATCATCATTCTTATTATGATTATGAGGGAACTTGTTAGAAAAGTATCGTACTTCTCCATAATTGAAACATTTAAAGGGTAGTTTACCCTCATATTTCCCTAACCCTATTTTCAATTTCCTTGTAAACAAAGCAATTAGTTCACCCTGATCAATATCTAATATGTCATCCTTTGATTTTATTACCTTGGAACTTCTTCTTTGGAATCATTTCTATCTTGAATGTTTCTTCTTTCTTTGGTGGTATACCATCATTTACTCTCATCTCATAGGTAATAAGGATGTCATGAAATTCATCCATCTTCAACTAAGTAAGATCATGAATTTATTTTACAATAGACACTTTTGATTCAAACTTGAGGGATAGAGACCTTAATACCTTTTTCAATATAGTATCTTCTTCAAGATTCTCTCTAAGAAATATAATGATGTTCACAATCTCATCAACTCTCCATAGAAAGGATGCCAAAAAATCTTCTTCCTTAATGTTAAGACTCTCAAATTATATTTGGTGAGTTTTCAACTTTACCAACCTAACCTTTGAATATCCTTCATAAATAAACTTCAATTTATCTCACATTTACTTAGTAGATATGAAATGGATTACATTGGTGTATTTATTCTCTAAAATATGACAAGTGATAGCATTCATTGCCTTAGAATTATTCTCAAATAACTTCTTATCTACGACACTAGATGGAGGAATAGTAGGTGTAGAGTAACCATCCATAATAGATTTCCAAGTGTCAAACCCTAGGTACATGATGTAGGTCCTCATCTTTGCACTCCAAAAATCATAATTAGATCCATTGAACATCAGTGCTTTCTTAGTGGAAAAACCTCCTTGTATTTTATGGCTACCCATATTGTAACTTGGATCTCCTTTAAGTTGTCAAGCCTTTACTAAAGGACCTTCTCTAATACCAATTTTTAGAGGTAAAAACAAATAAGGGGGTGAATTAGTGGTGGAAAATAATCAAATTCAATTTATAAAACCTTCAAACACTTAAGCATTGAATATAACCATTCATGAAGCATTCAAGATGTTTATAGCAATGAACAAATAGATAATGCAAGATTACACACACAACACAATATCTATGTGGGAAACCCTCTTGGGGGAGAAAACCCACTTGAAATAAGCTTTAGACTAATGTAATATAAAGTTATTTCTTTAATTTATATCAGCACCAATTGATCAAGGGGAACCCACCCTCAATTTTGTTAAATACCCACTTGACCTTTAGCTAGCACCAACTAGCAAGCAGGCTACAATACCCTAGATGATCAAGCACAAAATAAATCACCTCAAAACTAATATACATCTTTGATTTTAGGCCTTAAACACATAATGATGGTCATATCTCTTTCTAACACCCAAACTACCCTCATATACACTTAGACTTACAAATACCTCTTCAATTATCTTCTCTCCCCAATCTTCAAACCTGAAAGAAAACTATCTTTGACATCAAAATTCATACACATAATCATCAAACTACTCTTCTCTACATTCCATCTAATGGGCACACAAACTTTCTTCTTTTCATTGCTCTTTAACTCTTACACACACCTCTTATTTTAAGTTTATAAATCACCACATTTTATTCCACCTTTTATAGAGCCTTCATGATTATTATCTTCTTAGTTGAACTTTAGACTTGCCTTAACCCTTAAGGATTCTATCATACAAAGACATAGCTCAATACCATTCTCATAGGTCAACCATAGAATCCATGGGTCACCCTTAAGAAAATACACATTTCAATTAGGCCTTAATATCCCTTATAGGTCTCATGCATACCTATTCACCCATTTAGAATTCCATTGAGAAATTTAGAAACAAAGGACCACTTCCAAAAGCATAGGTCCAATCTACTCAAACATTATCCTTGTACACAAGAACACCATGAATGAACAAACATTTAACTTATAAGCCTTTGATCATATATAATATAGATTGTTCAAACCTCCATAATCCACATTAATGGTCCTCATGAAGTCTACAACATGCTCCAATACTTAGTTCACCTTAAAACATCAAAATACCATCAGAACAAACTCAACTACCCTTCTCAGGTTTCTTGTAGAGAATGAACATATACACAATAAAATTTGGAGCTCCATATCTTTGAATCTAAAAATAATTAGAAATTATAAATAGATTATTTAGATATGCCAATAATTCCTCTACAAACTTTCATTCTACACCATGATCAAATTATATATATATCAAAATTTATAACACAAAAATTGTAGATTGGTCTTCCCTCGCAAATTTGAATATTTGAATTCAAATGGTCACTAAGAAATTGTTAAAATTTGAAAACTTTTTCAACGTCTTGTTACCTCTCATAGATTAAATGGATACACATCATTTATCTCACTTGAATATATATATATATATATACACACACCTTTGCTTACTATTAAACATTGAGCACTCGTCATCAACTTGTTGCTTCCTAATAATTTGGAACAAATATATTCTATCAATTTATGTGGATTAACTAGGTCTTTATCTTATAGAATTCACCATTTATCTAAGCTTTGAGTTCCCATGATTATGCCACTTAGAATATTTGTATGCATTCTACACATTTCACTCTTTGACTTTGACTCACACCATCAATCTTCTAACAGTACAAATGCCCACAAACCATTGATCTTTTGTCCAATCTTTGTGAATGTGACACATGCCACTAGTGCATTCATTATTTGATATATTGAATTTTAAGCACACCATTAGATAAAAATATGATATTTAACACAAAACATTAGATATACTAACTAGATGACCTTAGACTTAAATGTATTTTATCTTGATGGTCTCTAGCCCATCACAGTCTATAAGTGAAACTTTAAAGATTTATATCTCGAACTAGAAAGCACTTCAGGACTCCAAATATTTGGGGTAAATTCTTAGAAATATAGAAAAAATCACCATGAATTTTTTTTTCCCATTATTGAATTTATATTTACCTAAAATAAATTCACAAACTTTTTGGATCATACATGTCTGCATGACATGTAGTGATGGTCTGGCTAAGTTTAAAAACTTAGTGAACTTCTATTTGAGAGGCCAAATTTACACCCACATATATTTAGATCCACTTAACCTTATGACCTAAAATTTGGAACATAGAAACTTAGGACTAATTTTATCACACCCATATGACCAAATCCCTCTGTCTCATCCATACATGGTGATAGTGATGTCAGTAAACTACCTAGTCAATTTTTTCTAACATAGAACCAACTATGCCTAAATGAACATAATGTAGAAATAGTTGAACACCATGCATTACCATAATCTCTCTAATCATCCTTGACATCTAAAGGACCCCTCACACAAGATAAATACTTCATACCCATCCTTAATCATGCCAAAATTGAAGATTAACTAAGTCTTCTTCAAGCATACTAGGACAAACACACTACACACTTTATCATTGATACTTAGATTATCAAGACACTTTATTCACTCACTTGGACACCTCCATGGCATTACTAAAAAATATCAAACAACACCATCATTAAAAATGAATATCCTTTTCTATGGAGGTCTTATCCAAATACAAATGACTAGATTGATCAACTCTACATAGATTTCTTGTTCAGTTCTAGATTCACATACATAGTCAAACTAGTCAACTCTATTCACAATTATCTTCTTTCAACATATAGGTCTTAAAACATAGTTTATCAAGTTGACTCTATTCATAACTTATTTTTTAGAATGTGTTTTTAAAACTCCATCAAGCTACTCGGCTCTATTAGCATAATTTTTGAATCAAAATTTGAGCATCATAACATAAAATTTTTTAATCTAAACATCTTCAAACCTACCAAGGTTCATTCTTACTCTCTCTTTAATTTTAGTTGTTCATTTTCAATACTATTTTTCACAATTTTGTATTTTGTAAAACTACATCCCTACCACCAAATGGGTTGACTCACTCAACACAGTTTTGTAATCTATTTTATATCTCAAAGTCATAGTCAACCTATTTGACTATGTTCTTATAGATATTACTTCTATAGAACAAAAGTGACCTAGTCAACTCTATTATACATTATTTACATATAGTTTTGCATGAACGAACTCTGAACTCTTCACTATTAAATAATTAAGCTTTTTTACTAGTGATTAATTCACCTTTCCTTTCATTTGCTTGTATGTTTAGAGTATAAACATAGATTAATTAGGTAGTTTTTTAAGTTATTAATTTACTCACACTTTATTTATCTTTTGCACACACTTCCAAATCACTTTTTGTATAAAAAAACATTACACATTTTTTTTAGTAAGGCCTACCTACTTGGATTTCATCACCAAGAGGGAATCTGACTTGGTTTTTTGGCCATGAATAAACACATGGTTGATGGCATATATTGGCAATGCATCTGGCACCCTTATCATTGTGATATTGTGAAGTGAGGGGGTAATCCCCAATACCAAGATAGTACCATCATCAATATAGATCCCTTTCAGCTTAAACTTCCTAAAACCATCCTTATATTTATTTTTAGTTTCTCATTACAACCAACTTCTAAGTCACATTAAAATTAAACTTCATTATAACCTAATAAACACAAGAATGACTAACTGGTTTCCATTTACTTTTAATTTGTTACTTTCTCTTTGATTATTTTATGTTGTATTTAAAATTTCTCATTAGCCAATGTTAGTGTAAGGTTTTTGTTATGTGTTCTAATTGGATCAATCATGTTGATCCAATTACTTACATGATTAATTTCATTTTATTATGTTTTATCTTGTAAAAAATTTACCTATTTTTATAACACTATCATCCTTATCAACATAGTCTCCTTTAGACTATTCAATATTTCTACCTAGAGTACATAGTTGATGTGTTTAACTATGTATCTCTATTTTCCTATTCTATCCCTTTCTAAGCATTACATAATTGAGTTATTTGACTATATCTTCTTATTTATTGTCATGTTCCCTATTCAATAGTACATGTTTAACCCATATGATTATGTATCTCTTTAACCTATTTCAATTTTATCCTTTATAGCACACAGTTAACCCACTTGACTATGTCCTTTTATTTTCCAGTTTTATGAATTTTCTTCACCTAATCATTGACCTAGTTGACTCTGTACCTGTTGATAAAAAATGTTCTCTACCTGGTTGATTATATCTCTATTTCTCATTCTTATTTTATGATATCAGATTATTTCTTCAATCATCATGAAATCCCCTATTAGAATCTTTCTGGACAACCTAAATCCATTTAGATGTCATATGGGATGCTCTTTTCTTCTTACCTTTACTTCCTAAGAGGATCCTCACTTTTTGAGCACTTCTTCTCCTCCATCATATTTTGATTGCAACATGATTCAAAGAAATCAAACATATGAAATTGGTGGATCAAATCCTTTTCATACTTATCAAGGCAATTCCCATATTAAAACATCTCATCATAATGTGGGGGTGATTGACACAAGTATATCTAATAACCCCATAGTGAATCTACCACCTAAAAACCCTCCTCTTAATACCAATTTAGGGAATCCTCATACAAACACTAACCCACCATTTGATACAACTTATATTCTTACATAGATAGTGAAACAAATGAACATAATTCAAACATATGCCACCTCCCAAATGATGCAACTATAACATCATTTGATCAACATGGCTACTCAATCTCCCATTCTTCTCCCTCAAAACAATCAAAAATTTATTCCTTGACCTCTTAGAGATGTTTCAAGTGATGTCATCCCCTAAACTATCATGCATAATAATATGATTCAACACATCCAAAATGAGCATTTATCCCCTTTCATTATCTCTATTGATATTGGTAATAGATCTCCAACTATTAAATATGATAGGACTAAAGACCTTGCATCTTTTATTAAGGCATTTATGAATCTTTACAAAGAGTGGATCCAAACTAATACTTTCACCACAACAAAAACTATAGTTAAAACCTTCACCAATGATGTATTATAATGGTATAACCAACTTACCCAACATTCTATATAGAAACTAGAGGATTTATTCAATCCTCTAGTTAAATAATTCTAACAAAATGACCTTACCAATAATTTTCTTAGTAATTTCATCAATCCTAAGCAATCTCCTATCAAACCAGCTCATGATTTTATCAAAGGATGGCAATATTTGACTCACAATTATAATCACAACATGATGGATGACAACTTGTTTAAACTCTTTATAATAGAATTAACTCCTTCAATCCAATATAAGGTTTGAAATTTCACTTTCCAAACATTAAATGAAGCTCTTGACCAATCCAAGAGTCAAGAATTCTTAATGAAATAGTTTGAACCTAATAAGAAAATCATAAAGGGATATTTTCAACATTCAACTAATGTGATAACTGACAATACTCCTTAACTCAAATGAGGAGTAGCTAGATCTAAAAATCCTTAACCTTATCATATGCTATTAACCATGAAACAAATGAAACAATTTTTAGTACCCTCTAAACCATGCCCCAATAATCCCCAAAAATGGTATGATCCTAATTAATTTTTTTGGTTCCATGCTTATATAGGTCATTCTCATGAAACATGTATAGGGATTACATAATTTTCCATTTATTTTATGCTTGGTGATTAATTAAATCATGATTCCATGATCAAAATATGTCATCACGATTACATTAATGCCTCTAAAAAGAGACAGGATCCCAAAGTATCTTCTTCTAAGAATGAAAAATCTTTCTCTCAACAAGAAAATAAGGATATTTTTATGATTGACATTAATTGTGATCAATATTACAAAAATTCCTAATACATAAATTTAGCTAAGGTCAATTATCAACATAAACCAAGCCATAAAGATACCATAACCAAACCTTAGAAACCATCTTTGAATGAACAACCTCTCAAAGCTACTACTACTACTCACTTATATCTGAAAACCAAGGAGGAGATACCTCCTCCCTCTGAACCTCTAATCACTTATCTTCATCATAAACCTATTTTACCTTTTAAGAATCATGATACTTATTATTCTTCCAAAACCCATTGGAACTTACTCTAATAACTCAACTTTATGCCTTGCAAAAATTTCTCTCATGGAGTTAGTTATTATATCTCCTTATCATTGTAAGTTTTTGATGCAATAATTTTGATAAATTTAAGAGCCATTTATTTTAGAAGAAGAACCTGCCTCTTATGTGCTTCAACCAATAGAAGTTCATACTAATTAATCCATTTGTCCTTCTTCAAAACCTTTCATATATTTTCTCGAATAAGACATGATCAATGATGAAATCCTCTTTTGAGTTGATGATCCAACCCTCTTTATTAAAATAGACATTAATACCACCCATTTGTAAAGTATTAGTAGATAAGGGGTCAAGAATTAATGTGACATCTCTTTGACTCATTTAAAAACTATTTTATAACAAATATCATCTCAAACAAACTCATTTGACATGTTGTGGATATGACAAAACCAATCAAAATTTAGTTGGATATATTTGGCTCCCTCTTTAAGACTCTACCTTGGGTAGAAGACTTGGAGATGGACCTATTGGGATCCATGTAGGTTAGATTCACCCTCTTGGTCCTACCAAGTACTACCTTTCAATTTAAGAGCTTATGCTTGGTGGTTTGTCTTTAGACTCTTTGGTGGGAGAAGAATTTATTTTTCATGGTTGGCCTTTGGAAGGTCTGGTTAGATTATCATGCCTTCAAATTTAGTCCCATGATGGATTTGATTTTGGATATTATAATAATATAAATTAAAGATTTATTTTCTTTGGGAGATGTCACAGGATTCCAAAGCAAAACTTTCCCAATAGGTTTGGATATTAGAGGAATCCACACCAGTGCAGTTGGTGCCATTATGGATATTAGAGGAATTCATTGTGGGTAGATCCACATTAAAGTTATATATTGCTTATAAATAATTTAAATGTTTCATCCTAGTTATAGGACCTATTTTAAAAACATTATTTCACTTTTATTTATATTCTTCATCTTCATGGGAGCTTATTTCTTGTGGGTCTAGTTTAGGCTCTATTTTTTGGCTAGTTGGGGTTTTGGGTTTTGTCCAAAATCCCTATTGTGTTTCTTATCTAGAGGGCTTGTGAACTATGCTACTTTCTATTTATGGGGGTCCAGTAAAACCCCTCTTTATTTTAGTTATATCTCATTTAAAGATGGAATGAGGATATTATTGAGTGGCACTTTCCTCAACTAGTTTCATTATGCTCAATAGATAAATAAGAGGAGGGTGTTTCTAATAGTTGTGGGAAGAAATGATGATAACCAATATTGATTATGATGGAAAATATAGAGGGACAAGTTGATGGATTGGGATCTTGGATGAACTCTTTATATCATACTATTTGAAGGAGTCAGACTAAGGCATCAGTAAGCAATGTGGCTAGGCCATGTTATAGATAGGATGGAACCCAGCCATAGAGCTGGAGCATTGTATATGGTTTTATTTGTTGTATCAAAACTCATGATATGTGTATATATATGATGTATCATTTTTTCATATTGATGTGGATTGTGTATGTTGTCATCATTATGATTTTGGTTGTGGATGCTTTAGATATATTTATTTCTAGCACATGTATTTAGCTATTGTTGTATATGCTATAGGAAATATGTGAGATGTGGTTTATTTTCTAGCATTATTTAAGACACATGCATGGTTAAAAAGAAACAAGAAAAAAGGACTTGGTAAAATATAATCAATCAAAAATGTACTACACACTATTTCAAGTTGGTAAATGTGTAATAACAAGAAAATGACTAAGTATAAATAACAAAGGGATAGTAAAACAAGATGGTAAAAAGGAATTTGTTATTACACCCAAGTGAAATATTTTTGCACCAAATTAAAACAAGTAAAATCATACTAAATTGCATTGGGATGTATGAAAACATTATAACAAAATAGAAGGTATGTAAAAGGGCACAAATAATATATAAAAAACAAATTAATTAAGTCAATCAATTATACTAAATCATGTTGGGAAGTATAAGAGAAAAAAAAATTGGAAAAAAGATAGGTCTTAAATTGATCACATTAATTCAAGCTAGGTAGTATGAAAAATTCAATAAATGGTTGTATTCTTACATGTACTCAAAAAATAAGAAAATAAGAGAAAAAGAGAAATTAAGTAAGCATAAAACACACTAAATCAATATAGAAAGCATGTTAATTACATGTAACTTCATAATCAATCACATCTTATCTCATATTTGACACATGTAATTTTGTTTTTGACTTGTATTATTGGAAGATTTTATGAAGAATGTTAGGTCCTATCCCTAGTCTTATAGTGTAACTCACAAAGAGAAAACCACTGAGTGGAATATATAGGAAAAAATAGGTAATAGGAAGGAAAATGGTGGTAATATGTGAAGAATGTTAGGTCCTATCCATGGTTGTAGAATACAACTCACAAATGAAATCCCAAGGGGAGTGATCAGTAGACAAAACAATATTTATCAAGAGGAAATATGAGGGATATAGGGAATGAAAAATGGAGTGTAAAAATCATAACATATGCATCGTAAGAGAAGACCTTAGGAGATAAGAGGCATACTAGGGACATGAGAAGACACTAAGTGATTAGTGACCATCAATGTAAAAAGGAAACCTATTTGTTATAGACACAAATATTTGTAAGCATATAAGCATGCTACTAAGATCAATTCATGAATGTATATTGGTATAAGAAATGATAAAATGGACCTGCCTACCAATGACATGTTTCCCATTCTTTAGGACCCCTTATAGATTTGTTGGTATACTACGAAGATTATGTACTTGTATGAGAAATAAGGTATCACTAAAATACTTTTTTATTCTCCTTTTCTAATCTACTAGCCTACCACACCCTAAAAGACCTCGGCTCTACTATGAGGCAAACTATGGAGTTTGAGATTTGACTAAAAGAAGGAGATGTGCTTTGAGTCATGTATTTTAGTGTGATTTGACTTTTAATAATATTTTTGTCTTTTATATCATTTCATTTTGTTTAAATGATTTGGATTTTAACTTTTTTATGGATTTTTAAGATTCTTTCTCTATACAGATTTGGAATGACCAATCATGAGAGATGTAGTGATAGACACGAATGAGATTTAGGATAAGGATAAAGAAAGCCAAGTAACCAAAGACAAATACTGACTAAGACACTTAGGCTTAAAAATGAACTAACATGTGATATCAAGTCTCAATTGTGTATATGCTTAGTTTGTAAACAAGGAAGAAGGGAAAAAGGATATCAAAAGGTGGACTAGTATAAGGAAAGTATAATCAGATGCATTATTTACTAACTGATCACATGGTAATAGAAGACAAGAACCAAAGGTAACAAGATGTGTATAACCAAGTCATAATGATAATTATCTATGAAAAATAGAGATAAAAAAATAAACAATCACGAAGACACAAGAAAAGAGTTTTGAAAAAAACTCAAGAAAGAAAGAGAAAGATAGTGATAAAGAAAGATGATCATATGCAAATATAAATGACAATATAATCAAGATATAATACAAAAGGTAAGATTGCTATATAATAAAAATATGATTTTTTTACAACATCAAATGATATAATAGATAGATAAAATAAAATTGGAGCACACATCCAATCAAAATGTAAATGTAAAATCACCATGTATGTGCTCATAAATACTGAGAAATCTACCCATGCACATTATCCAAGACATAAATATCTATGAAATTAGATATGAAATACTACTAATATCTCATCAATATTCAATTGAAATTAGGAAAATACTTATTTTATAATCTCCTCAACTAAAAAAATTAGGAATTCTCAAGAGATCATATTGAGGAGGAAAATCAGGCAAAGGATGTTTAGGAAAATGCATGGGAGTAGGCTCTATGGGAGATGCAGGAATCATGGGTGGAGAAGGATCCATGAGTGAGTGACTCATGGGTGGAGAAGGATACACAAGTGAGGTAAGGTCCATAAGTGTATGAATTATGGGTGGAGGCACATAAGGTGATGAAGGGTGCATAGGAGGAGATGGAACCACTAGAGGTGGAGCAATGGGAGAAGAAGTAAGATCCTTATTATGGGAATAACCTATGGGAGGAATAGAATAAGGTTTATGAATAGCTATAATGTGATTCTTAAGGTGTTATTTAATGATGTGGCAATGATTGGTGTGATGGGTGCCATATTGGTTCCAAAAATAATACACTTTACCATACTTAGGTATATATTTAGGTAGAACCTTCAAGGGAGGCATGGTTTTGTTTGAGGAAGGAGAGGAAAGATACAAAGTGTCAATATATTATTTTAGCTTATGATAATGGGTATAATAATGATTATTTGTCCTATGGAAATAACATATACTATTTTGATTGGTCTTAGGAGAATCACTCATAAAAGGATGTGTAACAAGAATAGAAGAAGCTAGAGAAGACCTGTCAGCCCATTTGGTGGGAAAAGGAGCCCTCTGAGGTAAGGGAATCAAACCATCACTAATAAAAGGTGGTGATGGAGGAGGAAAAAAACTAGGCTCAATATAAGGAGAAATGGGATGAGAAGTAGGGGTAGGCTCAATAAGAGTATGAGTAGGAACATGTTTAGCTATAGTAGGAAAAATAATGGGCTCAATTATAGTGGGAGGGGGAATGGGATCTGATAAGGGATCCACTGAGGGAGGATAGAGATCTATAGAAGGTCTAAAGATGGTCACATTAATCTTAGGATTAAGCCAACCATGGTGATTAGGGTACCTAGTAAAATGGTAAGGCTCGATCATAGCATGATCTATGAGCATATTATTACAAGGATATTTAAAAATTGAAGGTGTTAACACCATCTAAACCCTATGATAAAGAATAAAAATACTAAAATTAATAACTATAAACAAAGGAAAATAGGAATATATGTGAAAATACTCAAGTAAATAAGAACGTTAACAAACAATCTCGACATCATGAGCCTATACAACACTACCTAAGAAGGGATCATCTAGGGAATAACCATCATCATAATCCAATATGTGAAGATAAATGACATAAGTAGGGATGAACTTATCATTCAAGGAAGTGTGGTTAATATAATTCCAAGTCTTGGTTAATATTATGGGAATATCATCTCAAGGAGGATTACGAGAATGAAGCTATAAGGAAGCATGAAGTTGTAAGATAAGGTAAGGTGAGAGATTAAATTTTTTAATCTTTAGGTTAATATCATTAGGATAATCATCATAAAAATATAAGAGGTTAGGGGGAATGTTTCCAATGAGTTCAGGATGCCCATTATAACCTTACATTAAATTAATAGGAAAATTAAGACACTGAGACTCATAAAATAGAATGTTAGGTAATGGTTCAAGAGTAAGAATCTTGAAGATAACTCATTATTATAACTATTCAAAATTATAAGGATTAGTATCACCTTGAATCCTATAAATGGCTCCATTATGATGGAATTTAACACATTAGTAGGTGCAAGAAATAATGGCTCTCATATGATGAGTCCATGACCTACTAGGCAAAATGTTATAAGAAAGGGAAAAGTTAAATATCCTCACCTTCACATGGAAAGTGATAGGTGGGATAGAAATGAGAAGCCACACACAACCTAGAGGAATCATTTTCCTTTTATCATATCCTTGGAAAGTATTGTGTGTAGACTTGAGATTACATTTTGAATATCTAAGGGTTTTGATAAAGTTGAGAGAGGAAACACAAGTGATATAACCCTCATCAATCAATGCATGATTAAATTATATATCACCTATTTGAACACTAATGAATAAGGGAGGATCATCTAGATGAATCACAATCTCATTTGGAACCATAGAAGTTATAGGTAATTTTAAGAAAAGAGAAGTGTCCATAGTTTCATCAACATTGATAGACATCTCTTCACATTATTGTAATATACTATCTTCAAATATAGATAAGGATGCCTCCTATCATACTAGGGGAGGAAAAGGGATATTCATCTCAAAAATAGTTGTATAAGATAGTTTTTATGACGTGGAGAAGTCCTTATAAGCTCAAGGAATTGAATTTGGGATGAGATATTAGTGAGCTCCATGATTGGATCCCACTCATAATAACCCATAAGAAGGTTATTATAAATAGGTGCATAATGATTAAAAAGGTCCTCAGAAGGAGGAGCCAAAGTGAATTGGAATTTATGTTGGTAAGAAAGGGAAAGTGTATAATGAGGTTGTAAATTTTGATGTGAAGTTGAATTAGCTGGTTCAAGTTGATTTTGGGAATTGGTAGAAGTGTTAGTAGAAATTTGATTATCACTAGTGTTAGAAGATTATGGAAGAGTAGTAAAAATAGAAAAATAAGTGTTACCCAAGGGAGAATCATAAATTAAATCATCAAAATTAATAAGGCCATTTTTCCCTAACTCATTTAAATGAGTTGGATAAAAATCATGAATAACATGATACATTTGAGATGGAGTGTAGATAGGTTGGGAATCAATAAAAACAACTAACCTTCACATATTAGTCATGTTAACTACATTCTCTTTAGAAGTGGGTTCAACAAGACTCTCTACATTATTAGTGAAAGGGGTGGCTTTATCTTGGTTGTCTTGAATAGGTTGATGATTAGGAAGAAGGTCTTTGTAGATAGATGAATGAGCATTGTCTTGGTTTAAGGCTTGAGATTTATTATGTGTTTTAAAATCTTTGAAAGAAATTTCTTAGGCTTGTTGATACTTTTAAATGATAGAATCTTGATCAAAATTAAGACCAAGAAGAAAGTCCATAGCTAAATTATGAAGTTTTCTATAGGTCTCATAAGAATGACCATAAATAACATGAAACCAACAAAACATATTAGTATCATACCAATATTTAATAGGATGGGTAGGGTCAAGATATCGTGGAAGAGGCCCAAGTAGATTATTAAGAAATTTAGCTGAGGATAGAGGTTTATGAACATTAATGTTTTTTGGTGAAGATAAGTGAGGATTGGTATATTATTGAGAAGGAGGAGCTAGTTTCAATGAAGGGTTAGGAATGATAACTTGAACATTGTGAATGGTGTCATAAGATTCTATAACAACATCATTAGTAACATTGTGATTTTTATTCTTAAGAGATGAGGACATGCAAAAAGTTGGGGTGGCTCAAATTGACACATAATGAAATATTATCATTTAGCTTGGTTAATATCCTCCTCCAATGTATGTGGAAAGAGAGAGTGTGGACCAGATATTAAATTTTAATAAAAATAGAAGTGCTCAAGAGATGGAAAATATTATCATCAACCATGTTATGTTCACATTTATTTGACAAAGTTTTCCACCTTTTACTAAAGGCTTGAGTAGTTTAACTTTCAAGTTATTTACAATTTATGAAGTGGGCCAAAGTATTTTTAGGAAGATCACTAGTTTATAATTATAGAACTAAATCATTCATTAAATCCTCTAAAATAGTAATGGAATGATTTTTAATTTGGTTGTACAAAAACAAGTAAACATTAGTGAGAATTTTGGAAAAGAGTTTGGCAGTAGCAAAGGTGTTCAATTTGACCTAATCCTTATAAAGATTTACAAATGTTTTAAGATGAAGGGTGGGATTGATTGATCCATTATAAGAAATTATAGGTTTGATACCTCCTATATCAATGTTAGTAATTTGAGTAGTGTGAGGTTCATTATGGAGATACTTGATGGTTTTTTTTACCAAAGGAGGTTGAGGAATGAGATTGCCTTGAGAATCTTGAAGAGGAGAAGGGGGAACATTATAATTATGTGTGCCCCAAGCCATTGTTTGAGGATGATTTTGAAGATGGAAAAGGTGGTTTTACATTATCATCATTTGATTTGTGTTATGAGATTGAAAGGTATTCATTTGATTGAGTGTTTGTAACAATAGTTGATGTGTTTGATTAGTATTATTAGAAGCATTAAATTTGGTATTCATGGCTTGGGTATTACTATTGGTGATGATATCAAATTGAGAGTAATTATGAGAGTGTGAGGCACTAGTGGAAAATTTTGCTTGTGTTACAAAAGATGAACTAGTGAATGGTTGAGAAGAGGAAGCACTAGTAGCATGATTACATTGGGTAGAAAATGATGCATTAGTGGAAGGATTATGGATAGTGGATATAATGAGAGATCCACTAGATGTAGAACCTACCATATTAGTATATATACTAGGCATAAACATGGAATAAGTTAGAGAAGAAGAGGTCATGGTGTGAGAAGGGGTCATAATTGATGGAAGAGGATAAGAATCAAAGAAAGTGGTACCCCAAAATCTAGTTGAGAAGTTAGGATTTGGTGAATGAGTCTCTTCAACTTGACCATTAATCATAAGATTGTAAATAGTAGAAGGATCATTTCCTTGATGTTGAGGTAATTCAAAGATAAAAAGAGCATTTCGGGGGTATACTCTAATTAAAGTTGGTCTTCTAGTGAGAAGAGAGTATTACATTGTGAATAGGTATTAGGAGGGTCCCATAGTTCATTGTGTGAGTGGTAATATGAACATTATTAGCATCCAATAGAGGATCCTTACTCTATCTATGGGAGACCCTATGAGGGTTGGTAAAATTCATCATGTATATTGACTGTAAATTAGTATTATCATCAACCAAAAAGTCCATGATGAAGGGAAGGAAAGAGAAATGAGAAAACAAGGAAATAAGAAATGATATAAATAGTATAGGGTCGACTGGGTCGACCAAGCACAAAAATAGGGTCTAGAAATAGTATAAGGTTGATTGGGTCAATCTAGTACAATAAAAAAAGGCTAGAAAAAGAGAAAATAGGGTTTTTAAAGAGTACAAGGTCAATTGGGTCAATCCAATACAGTGAACAAAGGATAGAAAAAGGTACAAGGTTGATTAGGTTGACCCAGTACAATAGATAAGGAAAATTAAGAAGCCTACAATAGATTGTGAACTAAAACAAGATATTTTTTGTGATTAATTTGAAAATAATTAACTGAAGGGAAAAAAATAATCAAATGGATTAATGTTGGTCAATCCAATTGAATCAAAACACAAAACCTTACACCAATGTTAGCTAATGCAATTTTTTGCTATACAACATATAATTGAGTAAAGAGAAAGAAATTAACTTTGTAAAGTAACTAGCTAACTAATTAGTCAACCTTAATGTTTATAAGATTACTAGGATATGATTTTTAAATGTGATGAGAAGTTGGCTATAAGCAAGGAATTAGAATGGCAATATAAGGATGGTTATAGGTAGTTTGGGCTAAAAGGGATATGTAGTGGTAATGATACAAGCTTGGTATTGGGGCCTATCACCTCACTTCACACACCAAAATGATAAGGGTGTCAGGTGCTTAACAAAAATATATCATTAACCATGCTTTATACTTGACCAGAACATCAAGTTAAATTCCCCCTTGGTGATAAAATCCAAGTAGGTTGGACTTGGGTAGACAAATATTGAAATGCTTCTTTAGATTTTATGATTTGGTCATGTGTGCATAAAATATAAAATAGTGAAACTAAATGATTAATTGAAAACCACCTAATTGAGCTATGTGATCTATTATAAGCATGTAATCACCAAAAAAAGAAAGTGTGAATTAATTACTAGCATATAAGGTTAATTCCAATTCTAAAACAAACTATAATGTTGATATATTCAATAATGTATGAAAAAAATATATAATAGGGTCAAATGTTTACCATAGAAGCAAGGTCTAAAAATGAATAGGGTTAGTAGAGTTGATCTAGTTATCCAAACAACATAAAACATACAACTGGATCAGTAAGGTCGAGTCAGTTGACTATGAAAGGATAGTTTTGAAGACTACAAACTATATAAGAAAAGACTATAAATAAAGATATAGAGAGATAGAAAGGAACCTTAGTAGATCGGATATGCAGAGAATGAAGATTTTTTTTCAAGAACCTTGATATATGCTTGCAAATTCTAATAATTAGGTGAATAGGGTCGATCAAGCTTTATATAAACTTGTTACTGAGTGCTTGAAAATGTATAGGTTTGATTGGGTTGACCTAGTAGTCTGGACTAGATGTCTAAAAAGTTAAAAACCTGTACTGGGTCGATTGGGTCAATCTAGTAGCTTGTACCTAAAATCATGTGCATAAAAATTAGATACTAGGTTGATAGAGTTGATCCAGTATGGAAAATATATAATAATAATGATGAAATAATGAAATAAATGAAATAAGGTAAATAAATTTTACAAGGTTTAGTTCATGTTAGGTTCACCATAATGTATAAAATTAGAAATGCATCATGTCTATAAATCATTCCTAGCTCAGATAAGATAGATCATAACTACACTTCTAATTAAGAATACATTTGTTAAGCAAGAGAATGACCAATATGGGGATCTACTAGACTCTATTAGGGGATCACTTATCATAATACACCATGATATGAAGGGTTCCAAAGCCTATAGTCTAACATAATCAAGAAACAACACTAAAAGATTCATAAGTTTAATTTTCACTCTATTCTAATAAACAAGAAAGTAAATCTAATCAATTACACACCAAATCTTGTGGAAAAAGTGGGGGTTAGAAAAAAATAAACTAAATAAAACATGCATAAAAGACATATACTCATGTTAATGTATATGTAATCCTAATGCATGGAAGAGAAGCACAACGACATTATCTATCTACTCTTATAAAGGAGAAATAAATTTAGGAGTAATTACCTTGGAAGACAAACCTATCAATCCTCAATATCTCCCTTGGCCAAGGTGCTTTGCAAGAGATTCTTGTGGTATGTAAGAATAACAAAGAAAATCAGCTCTAGGCTACACAACCTATCTATGCATCCAAAAGACTTCTCCACAAGACAAGACTTGTATCTCCAAATAAAGTATGGAACCCTAAGATTTATTCCTTAAGTATAATGATCAACAAGTAGATGTTCGTTCACACTTATTATTTTTCACTTCTCTATTCTCAAATGGTTAGAAATGAACTTGTATATAGGTGGATCTTGCTCTAAATCCTTCTAAATATGTTGGTTGTATAGGGTTGACCTAGTTGACCCTATATGTTTTTGGGAGGTAAATCACTAGGTCTTGAGCTAGGTTGGCCAAAGGGATAATGAAACTTCAAGTGAAAAATATCCCTAAATAGTACATGTTTGACCTAGTTGACCCTATATAGTAATTAGAGTCTAAAAAATATAAAAGGTTGACCTATTTGACCTAGTATAGTCAACTGGTGAAAGGGGGTCAAGAAAAGAACAAGGAGAATAAAGCATGACAAATGACCAAAATGGGTATAAAAGAGAAGAATAAGCATAGGGTAAATGGTTTTAGGAGATAAGTGTGTAGATGGTAAGTGGCAATAGGGATAATAATCTTATGAAGCACCAATAGTCTACCCACCCCTTTCCTAGTACACCCCTTAAGGCATGCACTCAGAGAGATTGAGACTCAATAGGTTTCTTCAAGATACAAAGTATCAGTAATCAGTAAAAGTTTGAAAATATAATGTGTATACACATAGGGTTTAATTGAGAAACCTTGTTATGTTTAAGAGCTAAGATAAATCAATTATGAGCTCATTTATTCTCAATTGAACCTAAAAACCATATATTTAAGATGATATTGAAAAACCCATAACAAATCTTCTATTAATTTCTCTTCAAGTGGTCCAAAAATGGTCTTTGTAAAAGCATGACAACTTTACACTATAGAATTTTAAAACATGTTCTTCTCTCCATCAATCTAACCTAATCCTTTGACATCAATGACATCCATAATGACCCTTTTGACATCAATGAAAATCATATGGCCAACATGGGCTAGTCTATTAAAAACTCTAAGGGAAATAGGCTAGTATGTTAGTTAAAACCCAAAAGTGCGGCTGAGTAGTGCACAAAGGGTGAAAACTAGTAAATGACACATAGAGTGATTACTATGAATTTTATTTATGGCTCATCTTTTTAGTTTAGTTTATAATAGGTTAAAACTTTGTTTGAAGATAAGATAAATATTTAAGTCTAGGAAATTATTGTGCATGGGATGGAGTATGGTAAATCACAAACTATAGCAGGACATGTGTGAAGTATATAGTTTTGTATTTTGTATATATTTATCCTAATAATCATAATCAGGTAATAGAATAATGTGAAGAGTCTTTCCTTTTGTATCTCTAAAGGCTAAAATTCAAAGATATGGATGATTGAAAAAGGCTATATATAGTGTTTTGTTGTAATACAATATGGTTCTAATGTGTTGATAGAGATTAATAGAATTGTTCTGACATGGTTTTCCTAATCATATTTTACATATGATTAGTGTGTAGTAAATAATCTATTTTGATTTAATGTGTTAACATATGTTATGACATTTATGGTTCACCTTTTTTTTACAATTGTGTTCTTCCTAACCTATATGTGTAATTATGTATGTAAATGATGAATTATAAGTTTATAAAGTTAATTATAATTTATGTTTGCTACCATTGTGCAAGTTATCTCTATGATTAGCATGTTATAGATTATTTATAGGAATCTATACTAATATATATCTTTGATGCTTTAATGGGGATAGTTAGGAGTATGGGCAAGCTACCAAATGAGTTGAGCTGGGGTGGGAGGAAGACAAACACTATGGGGAGGTTGGTATGTTGCTAGTCTAGGCCAATTTTAGGTGAAACCAATAAAATTTTAGATCTAATACAGATGATATGATGGTATAATAGTAAAATTTTCATGAAAAAGGAGGTAAAAATACATATTTTGGTAAATCAAGCTACCTAAACAAAAATATGTGACATTTTGAGTCACCAAGTGCTCTATAGAGTTCTTTCAACACTTGAATCACTGAGAGTAGCACAAATATCTCAACTGACTTTTGACCTTATCCCACTATGTGTGATAGAAAATGTTATCACTTGAAATGTGCATCTGTGTGTGAAAGGATCTCATGTATATTGGTACATGACTCTTCTGTACCCAGCACCTTAGACTTGTGTGTTAGAGAGTGATTCAATATCTTATTCCAACAATGGGATATTCCCCCAAGGTGTCGGAATATTGCACTCCTTGGTATCAAAATCTATAGTATGCCAACTTCCTTATATTATATATGCACCTAGTTTATAACCATTTCACAAAAATACAAAGAGACGAATGAAATATATAACTAGTATGAAACCTAAACTTATCAAATGGAAAAAGGGAGAGAAAAGGTAAGAGGGTTTCTAAAATGTAAAAGGTGATGCAACAAGAATAGAGTGATCACATCACCTGCATAATGACATAATAAAAATAACAAACTAAATACAAAATCTTCATAGCAAGTGCACTACATAAGTGTTTCAATCTAAGGGAACAAAACATAATATTATGAAGGATGATAAATGGTCCATAGATAACACCTACATAGACTTATGTATACATAGCTTGAGAGTTGTAGTGACTTTTAGTTTTACATAAAGATATGAAGGGAGAACTATAATGAGATGGATGAACATCCATAAATAATGATCAATAAACATGAATGCATACGTAACATAGATCATGAAGAAAAGTAAACTGGTTATAGTTAATCTCAAGGTCTAAGGCAATATTAAAAACTTGGATATGCAAAGCTTTATTGTAATAAGAGAGGGATGTTGGAGGGATAACTTTAGTAGTGTTACGATGCCTAAAAATGTCAACCCTTTTAAAATAAAATTTAGGGTTTATATAGTACTAGGCAAGGCCTTAATTAATTTTGCATTGGAGGTGGTAGGTAGGAACTTGAATTTGAAATGATGCCTAGAGCTTGAGGTTGACTAAGAGCATAAAAGTATTTGAAATAACTACTACAATCCATGCTTATTTACCCTGATTCTGACACTTTGATCATGGAAGTATATGGAAGGTCACTCGTGGATCTATATGTGTGTCTAAGAATGAAGGGAATATAGGAAGTCAAGGGAGGTGTGTGATCATGCTCTAACACTATCACATCCACCTTTGCATTTAAATATATTTATATTTAGCTCACTCAACATGAAGTCAAGATCAAATACCACCCATATGTATGGCCTCCACCTATAAATCCCCCTAGATTTATTGGTATGAAATCTACATAGGCTTTTCTTAGATCTCACTATGTCATCTTTGTGCATGGAGTAGGGATTTTTATGTGAACCTATCTTTTGGGGACCAAGTTAACACTAAATTATATGCAATGAGTTATATGTAAGATACACATAGAGAATAAACATGGATAGGAGCATGTGCCTTTATTTAAATAAAATGTGTGTACTACCTAGTGTGAACAACTTTGACTCAAATATATCTTACACCAACTTGCATGTGGGAGTCCTTTAGGAGATGCAAGCTTTTAGAAGAGATAACACATGAATTATAATTACACATGTTAAAAATGAATTTTTAGGTTCAATTCTCTATGTTTAGGCATGAAACTTCATCATTTGAGTGTGATAACCCCTATAGTAGAGTGCATATGAAAATGTATACTTGGGGTGTACACTTGAGAATTTGAATCTACATACTTGCTACATAGTGCATCTATGAGTTTGTGAAGGGAAAAAATGGTGTTATCTTGTGAAAACACACACACACACACACACACACACACACACACACACACACACACACACACACACACACACACACACACACACACACACACACACACACACACACACACATATATATATATATATATATATATAAGACCATATATATATATATATATATATATGGTCTTGATTCCATTTTCACTTAATGTCTTCTGGTGGCCTTCACAAGTCTACACCTTCATCTAGAACTTACACTAGTTTATGAAGGGTATGGTGCATAGCCTAGATCATAGTTTGCATTTAATAATGTTACAGGTGTGAAACTCTACAACATGGCATGGTAATTCACCATTAAATCATGGGGAATTATTTTAATAAGATCATGCAAGAGATCAAATATCTTGAGCATGTTTTTCATGATTTGGAACTACTCCTTGTGCACTTTCCTATTTCACTTATTGAATTAAATGAGACCCATGAACTCTAACTTATATTTTTTATTAGTGTGGTGAAGGATATTTATATGGAGCATGCATTAGAAAATATTCATAGGCATAAATCAACACTTAGTTGATGTGTGAATTTGTGCTAACTATTGAGTGTAGATATAGATGAAAAGCATATGTACACATAATTATTTTTAAGGAACTCAACATAACACAAATGTGCAATGTCTCATGCAATACTTATTAGTTTAGAACTTTTTGGGGGTGAATTGGAGAGTCAATAGTTATATTAAGTGAGATGTTATCCCAATATGAGTGGTATATATGCACGATCACTCCTAATTCATTCATCACCTAGAAAATACCTAAAGAGACCAAGTAAACTTATCAAAAGAACTCAATAAAGATGTATAGACCCTAATGTTGTCCAGTAACATAAGTAATATGTATTTTGTAGCTCTTTCATATGTAGTTATTAATAATGAATGAAATTCTTTTTTGCATGGTCACTTTGGTATCTTTGTCCTTATTATGACTTGTCTTCCCATATTTTTACACCTCCAATGGTCTTATGACATGTTGATCCTAGTCACAGGGCCCCCTAGCCTATTTTTTTGAACCCCAACCTAGGTTTTTTCCTATAGGACAATAACATAGCCTTAGACAATAGTTCACTATGCTAGTGTGTACCTCAACACTATTTTCCAACAATCATATTTTTAGCTCATTTTGGGTCCTTACCATTGTTTGAGTCTATTCTTATGATTTTATATATACTTTGACTTGTTAGCTTATGAGAAAGCATCTTACATTCAAACTAAATTTCCTTATATATAAAGAGACTCAAAATTCATTCTAAATCAAACACTTACTATTTTGTCACATAATTACATAAAAAATAGTCAATAGTATATCTTAACACTCTGCATATTACTCAACATCACACATAGATCTACATGCTTGATCAAAGAAGGGCCTAAAAAAAGTCATTCTAGGATACCATGCAAATTGATCATGCACATTTACTAAGGGATAAATACATGAAATATGAGACCCTTGTCATTGGGGTTAATGTAGAAAGTGGTTAGAATAACAGGGGTTTTACATCACATGATTGTAATATCCCACAACACACCTTTTTCCCTTCATTTTGAATTTTATTTAGTTGTTTTATGTGTGCATGTGTTCATTATAATTTTTAAGGAAAATCATTCAAACATTGATTTATAAAAATGATCAAGAGTTCTCAAGCACATTTACAAAACCCAAAAAACCTCTCATAGCATACATAGGAGTCTCAGGCCACTTATCTAGAAAATGACATTAGCGTGGTGCCTTTTCTAATAGTGTAGTGCACTAGTGTTTAGCTAACTACACTAATATTATTAGGTAACCAAAACTATGGTTCCAAAATTAAATGGATCTAGGCTATCTTCTTTACTTGTTTCAACATCATCACTATCTAGGGACACATGAGTTACTCTAGATAAGTGAATATTCTCTTTATATTTTTTATTTCAGGTAAATCAATTTAATTAACTATTTACAATATATATCTATATTTACCTTGTTTACTTAAATTATTTAATAATATATGATTTACATATATTAGGTCCTAAGTAGTTAAATCATTTGGTGAACCTGAATTACTTCAAATTTTACTTAACAACACTAGTTCCATCATAGGGTTTGCCTTCATTTTTGTGTAACAAATCAGGGTTTATAAAATTCTAATTTTATTCCTATTTTTTTACATCATAACTAATCCATATAAATCCATAATTATGGTTTCACTGATGTAATATTCTACTTTTTCCTAAAAACCCTTAAAACCCTAGATTTGTATACTAGGTCGTCACACATCTAAACATTAACCCTTAGGGTTTTAAGTCAATTTTTTATTTTTTCTATACTTTGAGATGAATATATAGTATTTTTTCAAATATATTCTATGTTATATTAAATTATACCTATGGTTTTCTTATTTCTCATTTTTTACATTATATTTTTTGGTAAGTTTAAAATGACTTCTAGGGAACCTCTTACCCCTCACCCAACTGACATAATTTTAAACTTTTCACATAATTATACAAATGAATGGACCAATTTTTAAAAAATTCCATTAAAACATTATCATGACCATGATTTCATTTATAATGATGATTATTATTATTTTAATGATGGATATGATGATTATAATGTACATGACAATGAAAATGATAGTGAGGATAAATTAGATGCATCTTATTCACATTTTATAGTTCAATTCAAAAAATCAAATACAAATGATGTTACACCCTTTATAGATTGACAAACTAAATTAGATGATATTATTTTGTTGCCTTATTTTAAATTTAAATATCAACATAGTGATTGCATGAAAAATATAGATAATTGAAATCTCTCTAACTCTCTTACTATATGTCATAATATGCCAAATGAAAACTTTATTTTTTAATTCTTCTACCCTTGACCCCTTTATTGAAAATAATGATAAAATGTGCATTCCACTCATAGATAGTGAAGATACACATTACATTTCACCTACACATGATGATGATTATTACACAGTAGTAAAAAGCTAGAATCTTCTACTCCTCTTATGGAGAATGAAAATTATAGTTCCTCTTTTCTTACCTCTACAAGTGAAATAAATTATAATTTTGATGAAACTTGGAATAAAAATGACTACTATGCTTTTAGTGAAGGAGAAATTGGATCTAGTCCTATTTATACTTCACCCATCTCCCATGTCAAAATTAATTCTTATGAAATGTTAATTCAAGTAATAATGTCTTTAGATAAATGTGTGTGAACTTATATTCATGTTCATAATTTACATGGTTTACATTCAAATAATAAAAATGTGTCTTATATTATATTAACATGTGACACTTTTTACCAATTAAAAATATAAGAGATGCCAATCAATCTCCCCCATCCCTCCTTATCACATTAGAACCCATTTCTCATACTAACCTCCATGAGGGTGATATCTAATTTACCTCTCACTACGTTGAAGATATCACCCCTACAAAGATTAAGGTGAGAAAACCCACTATCTCTATCAATGTTCTTAAATTTAGTATTTCAATGGATAAAATTAATAATAATATTTAAGGTTTAAATGAACCTCTTGATGATGTTAATATACCTTCACAAGAGGTAATATCCTTGATAGATGATGTGGGTACTTTACAACAACAAATACACCATCTCACCTTGGAAAATAAACCATACTACTCTTGGGTTGATGATAATGCTATCCATGCTAATCATATCTTGTACAAAATATTCAATACAAAATTACCAAAGTAGTTTTAGATTCTAATATTACCGAAGTTAAATGGACATGGAGACCCATACTTTCACTTCAAAGCTTATAGAAAGGTTATGGTAAATGTCACTCATAGATTGATTCTCTTACAATTATTTATAAAAAATCTATAGTGTGAGGCATTAAATTGGTTCCATCATTCACTCCCTACTGGTTCAATACATACATATAATGAGTTAGAAGAATTATTTCTCATGTATTATATTCAGAATAAGGGAAATCAAGTCACATATGAGAATTTGCCTTCACTACATTAGGGTAACTTAGAAATAGTAAATGATTACATCTTATGATTAAAATCATGTATACAATAATTGATCTAGCAGTTGACAGATTTAGAGAAATAATATATCTTTGATAGAGGCCTCATTTTCACTATTAAATATAAATTATTGTATGAGACATATGAATCATTCTAGTAGATATATTACAAAGCATTAAAGAAGAATTTGGGACTAGTGGAGACACATTTAGAGGCATATTTCGATTTAGATATATCAAAATCACAGTCATCCAATATGGTACAAAGACATAATCCATCTATGATCAACCCAAAAATTGAACAAAAACTACCAATCAAGATACTCAACAAGGGAAAATATCCACTTCATAGAGCATCTCCTACAGTGAGTAGAGCATAGGATACTAACAGAGGAGCTCTATAGTTTTTTGATAGAGATAGGCCTCATGTTATTGTATTTAAATTATTAGATAGGGGATGATCACACTTCCACATACTAATCACCATCCAACACATCCTTTGAATAGAATAAGGAATAAACCATATTGAAATTATCATCAAATCAATGGACATTGGAATAACACCTATTATGTATTTAGTATATTATTGACAAGTATGTCAACATAGGCATTATAACATTCATGCAGGGGGAATCAATATCTCTTTCTCCACATATCATAGATCATATTACTCTACTAGTGAGTTATCCTAGGACATTTATTTTAAGGAGCCATTAGTTACTCATCATATGATTCACATGGTTTCTAGGACACATACTTATGATAGATCTCATGCACCATAGATTTAGAAAAGATGGAAACCAGTTCATAGAAATTAACTTAATTATAATAGCATTGTAAAAAAAATGGAAAGCAACTCAACCACCATTTTTAGTATGACAACTGATTAAGATATTTGGTAGATATTCTAGAATTCAAAACATAGATTCAATATGATAACCAATTAAAATATTTTTAAGACATAATAAACAAAAGAGTATAGATCTAGTATGACAAATGATTAAGATATTTATTAAAGAGTCTAAAAATTTATCTACTAGTAGTACACCATGATTAGTATCAGTTCTAGAGTCTACTTTTACACCTACACATTATGATCAATATGGTCACTTGTTTACTATGCCATCAAGATTCATATAGTGCACGTCAAAGTTACATGATACATACTCACCTATAGTAATATACTCCTATGTCATCAATACTAAAAACTAAATCTCTTAGTCTAATATACATATCTAAGCAAACATCTCTATATAATCAAAATCAATTACCACTATCTATACACATAATACATTTCCATATCAACATATAAAAAATGAATATAATCAAACATTTACTTAAATAAACAATGTCATAAATTAAAATTATAAGCAACAAGATGTCCATTTAACAAAGGGTGATGAGATTGGTCATGATGACCAAGCTGTGATTATTGATGATTGTGTATTACTATATTAAAACTTGTTTTTGAGTTTTATATATATATATATATATATATATATATATATATATAGCTCAAAAACAAGTTTTAATATAGTAATACACAATCATCAATAATCACAGCTTGGTCATCGTGACCAATCTCATCACCCTCACTCTCACACACATACACACTAGATCTAGATGTTCTCACATCCTCTATAGATCTAGACCAAGATCGAGCTCTATGACTATGCTCCCTCTCTCATAGCACCAGTACCTCATCCACTAGATTTTCATGATCCCACTATAGATGAATTTAGTCATCTATAATCCTGATATATACCCCACCTAGACTATCATGTGGGTGCATAGATCACCTATATAACTTGGCATGTGCCTTATCTCTATCTATAACTACCCATGTACATAGTTTAGTGTCAATGGCTACTCTATCAAATAGGTGAGAATGAACACCTTCAACTCCTATAGCCTTCTTGACTAACCCATCATCCATAGAATCATTATGAATATGCCATGTTATATCTCATAATGTAGCCTCAATAATGGTATCCAAGTACTCTTTGTATCCTATACCTACACACACCATAATGATATATTAGACTAAATTCAATAAACCAATAAGATAATCCTAAACAAATAAAGCATACAAATCTACACATGACAATGTACCCTAAACTACCCTAATGGGCACTAGATATAGTACATCCTCCATAATAGCCCCATATCTTGAAAATAGTGGTGGCTATGTATGTCATCCCCACCATAATAAAAATACATTAGTAGCCCCTACATCATCTATAATAGGTATCTATATCATAGTCTCTCTTTATCACTAGAATTAGAGCCAATTCAACTATTATGGGTCTTAGTCTACTACTTGGCCTTACTAGATCCTGATTACTCATCAACCACACCCATGGTGTGAGAGGCACATCCTAGACCACATCAAACTACCATTTCACCTACTCTTATTAGAACCTCTAAAAAACTATGGTACATTGATCATGCAACCAAGAACTTAATTGAATCTGTCTGAACTACATCCCATGCTTAGGACATTCCTAAAATTCCCTATAGGGAAATAATGTATCTATTTATCACTATATCTAATACCCATCGATATTTCATTTTTCTCCTTGATTTCATGTCATCTATGCCATTACATCTCTCAATAAATACTTTTGGGTGTGCCCAATATGCATGCATAAACCCCTTAGTCCTAAGCACTATAATTCTCATAAGCCCAATAATGTAATAATGTCAAGGATCTGATCCACCCAACACACAACTCCTAAGTAAAATGGTACAAATTATTATACAAGTGAGATAGCATAGTGTGACCCTAAAATTACATGGTTATGTGTTCCTCTATTTACCACATAATACCATGCATATTGTATGAAATAGATACCCTGATATAATCTACAATAATAAATGAAACTAGTAATACCACCAATGTTTTTGGTAATCATGAAATATTAGTTATAATAATCATAAATTATATATATATATATATATATATATATATATATATATATATTAATCCCCAATTATGGGTCTCCACAGATATAGATATAAAATACATTGAGTCCCAATCTATGTTTATATCTCTAGCTACCTCTTCTAATATTGCCCATTGAGTAGTAATGGGCAATATGAGTATCTTATAAACATCCTCCAAAGTAATAATAATCTCTCTATTGGGTACCAAAAAAGTACATGTATCAACATTCCACTACTCACACAGTGTAATAATCATATGAAAATCATAGTGCATTGGTGTAAGTGAAGCCATATAACCCAAACTAAACATATCCATAAATTCTCTCTTATGATCCATTAAGGGAAACCCATGTAAACACTTAATCATCCAACCACTATATAACTCCTTCATATGCACATCGAGCTATGAAATATACAAAATAAAATAATAACATCTCAAAATGATAAATATACATGTTAAATCAATCATTAAATGTAATTTAAAATGAAAAATTATATTATTTTATCCACAAGACATTAACATTATAGACATAAAATTAGCACTAGACATTAGCTCGATCTGTGTATAGAAGCATGGTATCCCAAGACATAAGTGATATCTTTGGGACACTACTATGATCCTCCCAAAAAAAGGCCCTAATCCTTCTAAATGATGATAAAAATGATAAAAATTTTAATCAACAAGCCAAAAACATGGAAAATGATGGGATTCTTACTAGAGTGACCTCTTCATCAGCCTAGATGAGCACCTCTACCTCCTCGTAGTAGGTCACATTCACTCCTCATCTCCTAGGCATGTTTTTACACTTAGAGAAATAATTATATATAAATTAAAAGGTTTAAATCTTTTTTGAAATCAATCAATCAACCTATTTAACCAATGTTTATATAATGCCACGCACCTAAGGTTGACCATGTGCATAAATTTTTCCAACTATTACCCAAATCTTGCAATCATGATATCTCAAGAATTGTAGCCCAAATGTGCATAAATAATTTCTTGTGAGGGATTTTATAATGATATAGCGCACACCATATTAATTTCACTTATATCCCAATAAATTTGAATTCACAAATGATAGAATTCATATTTCCTTAGGAAACTCATTATATACCATGGGTCTATCTTACTCCAAATTTATAAATTATTCCTCTATGATAACCAAAATGTCAATCTTGAAATAATATTATCAATGATAACTACAACTAACATGCCTATCAGTATCACTTTTGGTTTAATACCCTTACCCCAATTTTGGCTCTCTCACCAAAAGGGGGCATAAACACACTATTCACATTGATACAATTATTACATCCTGATTCTTCTCTAGACTTGATAACCTATTTATTTTTAGATTTTATGGTTATTGTTTGGATAATTACTATTTTTATAAGATATATTTTATATAATGATGTATGGAAAGTTATAT